>VZTL01061313.1:0-20787 GCA_013400535.1 Scopus umbretta
CGCTCGGCCGGGCCCGCCGAGGGGACGCGCTCGCCTGGGCGCCGCCGTGCCCCGCTCCCCGCAGCCATCCCTTCCCCGCAGAGCTGCTCCTCCCGCCCCGCCGCTCAGCCGTCCCGGCCTGGGGCGGCTGAGGGGCCGCGGCCGGCCCGCCGGCCCCGGGAAAGAGGAGGAGGAGGAGGAGGGGGGCGGCTTCGTTTGGAAGCCTGGCGGTGTTGGCACGGCTGGGGGCCCGCTTGCGGGCTGCGCTGGCGCTACCCGAGCAGGAGACGGTGGCTCCTCGGGAAGAGCGGGCTTTGGCTGCGGGCCCCGCGCCGGGCAGGCCTCGGGCTCTGCCCTGACCGCGAAACGGCGCCCGGCATTTCCCTGATAGCGCTGCGTTGGCCTGTGGCCTCCGCGGGTGGTGGAGAAACTGCGTTTTGTTGCCTTGCATCAAGTGTGGATGTAGCTCCTGCGCAGATTTCTGCTGGCAAAGGGCAGGTTTGGAGGCTGGGTTGGGTTTTGCAAAAGTTGAGAGAACTTGGTAACTGAAGTTATGAAGGCTGCCTGTACAACTTGAAGCATTTTAAGCCTGTATGCCTGTATACTTTGGTCTTGGTCAAGCACGAGCAGATAACAGACAATTTAGCTTAATCTTCCAAGACATTAATAATGGCAACATAGGAAATGGCATCAACGGTTTTTACATAAAGGGGCATTAAGGGTGCTCGTAGCTGGTGAGACCTGGGTGTCTTTGTTAACGAAGTCATTCACATAATGCTTGGTGATTTGTGTGTATGTGTAATCTAAGCTTATCATCTCAATTCTTAAAGACATAAATTTTGCTTTCCAGTCTATGATTCATCAGTGTTTCACCCTTCACAAAATGTCAGGTTTTGTGGAACATACAGAAATAACTGTCCTCTTTATTTTTCTGTTCATAAGAGGTAATTCATTTATTTGTGCCTTAGGACAGAGAGACAACTCAGCCTCGGACATTAGGTAATGAGGATGATTTCAGATGTTTTATGGGTTGTTTTTTTTTTTTTTTCTGGGCAAGAATTAAAGAGCACCAAAGACAGGAGACATTAACTGCCCAGTTAATGGAAGCATATAAAAGAAGCTGAATTTTCTTCAGGAAGGGCAGATACTCCTTTTACAAAACTTGGGGGACTAACCTATGGTAATACATTCAGTAATTGTGTCCATTTTGGGGAAAATTCAGAGATTTCTATGAAGAGCAAGATCCCTTAAAATGGTGAAGTTGTGCACACAAGGCCTTATGTTCCTTTGAAGACCTTGACTTAATGTTGTAAGTCTTTGTGTGCATGATAACATTGGGGGTTTGGGGGGGGGCTGTTTTTAACACAAGCTAATTAGTAGCTTTTCATAAAATATGCAATGTCTGCCAGTGAGCTACTGGCAATTATGTCTTTTACAATGCTCCAAAGAATCATCAAAGAGAGCATTGGAGCATTTTATTGGACAGTGTAATCTGATTTTTATCTTCTGAAATATTGCTGGAGCAATGTTCAGACAGTGTCAGGATGCCACTCAAAGCTGTCTGTTTGGTTTTAGGTTGAATATCCTGATGCGCAACTTGCTGTCTTATCGGAGCATGGTGGAGCTTGCACGGTCACATGTTGCCTGAGGTCTTCTCAGAAACTGTGTCATGAGGTTATCTTGCTGATCAAAACTGTTACTTGATGCCTGTTAATAGAAGAGTATCGTATCACTTTGTGACAGCTCTTCATAGGGGACTCTGGATACTGTAGGTGTTCCTCTCACCAGCACATCATGGTAGATGCGACAGAGGAGAAGATGGATAATGCCACATTTAAAAGTGACACTGTACTTTCTGATGTTCACTTACACTGTCGAAACAAAAGGCATCTCATGGTACGACTGAATGCAGTTGGACAACCAGGTAATGTACATTTAGACTGATGGAGTTATATTTTAAGTGTATTCATATCATTGTAATGTCTGAATCCTTCTTTGAATGGTTGATATTACGTTCATTACATATTTTATTCCAGTTAGAAGCAGAATCACTTCCTATTCAGCCTTTAGGAGGAGGGCTAGCTGGATTATCCTCATGAAATTAACTACGGAAATGAAAACTATCAATGTAGAAATTATAGACAGCCTATCTTTAAAAAGAAATCTTAAATTACTTTCTGAGAAGTAGCCAAATGGACTCGCTTGCAGGTTTAATGTTATTTATTTATTCGTTCATTTAGGTATAATCTCAATATAGCACTTTGGGAATCGTGTTAAAAAAGTTGGGATGTGTTTTGCACACAAACAAAAGTTGAGAAGCCAGGGGTTTTAAATAGTGTAACTTAAGTTTAAAATAAAAATTACCAGTAATTAATTTATGAATTCTTAGAAAATCTTTTTGTGATGATTTACCACCTATTCCAGAGGAGCCTAACAGCTTTGGTTTTTTTTTCCTTTTAAAAAAAATTGACAACAAGGAAGCTTAGAATAGTGATGGTTTTGACTGACTTAGATAATTTGAAGAGTCAAGGCTGTAGTGAAAATTAATTGGCAAATGCCTCTGCCTGATTGCCAGCTTGTAGGTTTCTTTAAAGTTGTCAAGGAAACTGACCTTGAAGCTGCTGGTAAAACGTTCTCTAGAAAAGTACTGCTCCTGCTGTGACATGAGTGTTAATTGTTTTTTCAAACCCAGTTGTGACATAAAAAATTTTGCAGCTGTTCTAGCATTTGACAATGTAAATAATGATAAAAGCAGGCTTGACAAAGAAGTGGATAATAATTTTGACCCTGATCAGGTCAATACCAGGTCAGTAATGCTGTGGCTTGTCTTCATGCTGTTAAACGTTTGTTCGCTGTGATTTTGCTTGATGCAAAGAACCTTTCAACAGAATGAAATGACAGCATGTGCTGCCTACTCTGAATGTACTTGGTCTGGGAAATTCCTTTATTTAGTAAGACAAGAATTGGATTGTAGTGTGACAGCTTTTACTCTAACAAATATGACGACAGTCTACCACTGTCACTTTGCTGGGTTTTAGGGAACCTCTTGGGAGATTTAATCTCTGCTGCTTTGGGTGAGTTTTATCTTACACCTTTTGAAATACCATAGAACATGCAGAGGATCAGAATGGACTTGGAGAACAAAAGCATTTTATTTATTGATAGCATCCTCTACTTTGTTAAATATTCAAATCAGTTTAATCTGGTTGTCAGGCAAACAGTAGACAACTTAAAAAATTTCTTACGCTAGGACAGGCAATGAGGATTTTATTAGATCTAGCTGAAAATGGTCTCTCGAGAGAAAGACTTCTCTCAGGTTACAGTAGGCCAACTTTGAATATCTTGCTTTCTAGAGAATTTGGCATAGAACTCCATAAACTGTGAAATTGTTGAAAGCAATGGTGGCAAGCACTTTCTCTTCCCCTTTGGTGTGAATGAACATAATTCTAAGTCATTCTTCTCAGAATCTTGCTGGTATTGACCGTTTTCACTACTTGTATTCTTGGTTATCTCTTTCTCAAGTCTCAGCACGTTTTGTGTGATTTTGGAACAATAGTACCCAGCCTAAGATGTCTGCAAACTGATTTCATACCAGAGTAGCTGAATCGAATTCCATGATTCTGGATTCCATGACTGGCCCGTTTAGTCAAGCACTGTGTAAGCACTGTTGTCAAGCTGAGATTGACTGTAGATGGAAGGACAAATGTTTGTTCTAGCTCATGTGTTTTATTCAGACAGTATGGATTCCTATAATTAAAATTGCAAGGTCCATGTTTGGATAACTTAAAATTTTTATTAGATGCTTTCATCACTGGATAATTGTTGCAAAAGGTTTTTAATTAATTGGTTTATTGAGAACAATGGCCTTACTTATTTAATCTCGTCAAAGATTCAGTTTGAAGACTTTAAGTAAAAAAAGAAGCGTCAGCATGTCCAGCTTTGGCAAGCTATCTCCTGTGAGCTTATTTCTGTTCTCTCATACTCATACTAAGCTGATTTCAAAGCTTGAAGTTGCTTGAATTCCTAAAAACTTTAAAAAAAAAAATCTACTTCCTTTTTACTGGAACATGTTTGTTTCTTATGCAATAAGAATTAAATTTTAACTGAAAGAAACAAATTCTAACTTGTATTAATTCTTCTTTTAACTTGGTTTGAGCTTGTCTCAAAGAAGATCTTTTGGAGGGTGTAAGAAATGATCCCTTCTGCCAATTGTTAAAAGAAGTGTTACTAAATCAGATGGAAGTGTGCGTTGTGACTGAGCCAGCCAATAGACTGTGAAAGTGATTCATTTATTTCTGCTGACTGAACTTAACAACAGAAATGTTTCTTCATAGCAAATTGAACAATATTTCAAATTATCTGTATGATTTTTTTTATCCTCTAGATTTTTAATATGTGAAACACATACCAAAATTTCATGCATGTGGAAGTTGTGCTTAGATTTTGTTACCTGGTGTTTAATTTCCCCCACCCCTCCCCTTGTGTCCTTATAGTATTCCTGTCCTACTTCAAACTCCTTCGGAACACAGAAGATTCAGCATCTGAGAAACATGTGGGCGAAGCTACAACAGAAAGAGAAAACCAGTACAGAAGTGGAGGTGAACTGTGTGACAAGGACAGGAATAATCTAAAAATGGAAAGAGAATTAAATAGTAAAGGAGTAGAAGCTCTGCTAGACAATGACGGAGACTTGGAAGTGGTCAGAAGACCTCAAAGTGCCTCTGATTTAGAAGCAGAAGATCTTCTGAGGGATAGAGTGTACCCTGTAATTCTGATGAAAGGGAAAGAAGATGCTTTTGAAGATGAAGAACAAGAATGCACTTGCAGTGATGTTGTTAAAATAGGTAAACAGTAGGCTTACAGTCAAGGGAAAATGGAATAAATATGTTTGTGTAAAACAAAAGAAAAATAGGTTTTCTTTAGAGGAACAGTATTTGTTGAGTGAAAGGAGATAATAAAACAAACATAATACTGTGATATTGTAAATATTTTTAAAAATTTACCATTTTTCTCCGGAAGTGATTTGGGCAATAGTATACCACAGGAAACTCAGTGATCCTTAGTTAGAGTGGGGTTTTCAGCATCATCTAGTGTTATTATATAGAATGAAGAGTATTTAGTTCTATGTTTGAAAGGGAAACATGACTTGATACTCAAATTTGCCACTATGGAACTTGATTTAAACAACATTTTGAGATAATTATTTCTACTCTACTTTCACTTTCACAGAACATACTATAGCAACCCCCTTAGAAGACGTTGGTAAACAAGTATGTGTTCTGCCTTGTAGTATCTTGCTGTTCGTGGATTGTGCTTCAGAATTTACTCAGTTTTAACTGCTTCTCTTATCCACAGGTCTGGCGTGCCGCCTTTCTTCTTGCTGATTACATTCTGTTTAAACGGGACATGTTCAGGTGTTGCTCGGTGCTAGAGCTTGGAAGTGGCACTGGAATTACAAGCATTATCATGGGAACGCTTGCCAAGAGAGTTTATTGCACAGGTAAGGCAGCTATATTCAGTTAAATATTTTCATGAAACTTCACAAAGCAGCGTTTTCATCCTGGGATTGTCATCCTCATCTGTTCAGTTTTAGTTAATAATATTTCATTAAAGCATATCAAGTTGTGTTGTTTGTTGAAAAATAACAAGAACTTTCTCAACAGATGAAAAAGCAGTACTACTTTTAAGCACGAGAGTTTAAAAGCAAAACACATTGCTGTGAACTCAAGATAGTGTGCCTAGATTAAAATAGGTGGTATAGGGATCTAAATTATTTCTTCAGAGGTGGCTCAGAGCTTAGTACTGAAAGTCAAAAGCAAGAAGGATACTAGGGAAGCAGTCATCAGTGGATAGAGTTGCTCTTAATTTTCCTTAATCTCATCAGCTTGAGAGAAACTCGGAGTCCTAGTCTGAGAGGTGCAAAATATCCTTATTTTGAATACCATTACTGCTTTTTTTCCAGATGTTGGTGAAGATCTTCTGGCCATGTGTGAGCAAAATGTTGCATTAAACAAACACCTGATGGAGCCAGGAAGTAGGTGCTCTACAGTCACTGTTTGTGCATTTGTCCTATATGTGAACTACTTTGGGATTAAACAGCATGGTCCTTGACTACCTAGCATATTCACAAGTAAAATTAAATTTTTGTCTTGGTTAAAAGTGACTCATTTAAAAAGAAAGACGCAAGATACCTCTACATCGTCCATAATGGGACAGCTTCCTTTTGAGAAGAGCTTACTCTTTCTCTGGTCAGCAGTTAAGACCAGCTGTAGTTCCTACACATTGTGTGAGGTTTCACTGAGGTACTTGGGAGTATCACAGATATCCAGGTGCCAAGGGTCACATAAACAGAGTGTAAATGACAGAGGTAGAACTCTGGAAAGGAGAAGTATTTTGCAGGTGAAAGGTAAAAAGACAACATAGGTTGTCTTTCTGACCCTTAAGTTCATCTTGTTCTCTTGTGAGTGGGTAAAATGGTTTTGTACAGTAAGTGATTTGATGTTCAACTTTACGTGTTTTAAATGTCCTCACAATGTATCTTCATCACTTGTTTCAATACAGATTTTGACTCTGCTTTTGCTTAGGTACTGTCTGAAAGGCTATCCGTGATTGATGTGATCTTTCTTCACTCACAGGAGGGGAAGTTAAAGTAAAAGAACTGGACTGGCTGAAAGATGAATTCTGCACTGGTGAGTGATTATAATGAGTCCTTTCAGATAGGGTTTAGTGTTTTGTTTTGTTTTTTCCTTTCAGAGCCATCAAGAAATACTTATTCTGTTGTTTATGAAGTAAGTCTTCCAGCAGACACACCTCTGGAAAAACATTTGAAAGTACACGGTTGTGTTTGGGTGCATCATTGCCATGTGCATGAGTAAGGAAGGGTTTACTGACAGGTTGAGAATAGACAAGTGGTGGCTGTTCTTTACTTAGGTCAAAATCCAGAGATGCAAGCAAATATGTCTGTTAAGTGGTGATAATGGAATCCAGGCACAGTGATGTGGATTTGAGTTACTGTAATCCAGATTTTGATGTGATGGTATTGTGTGACTTACGACTGCATGAATACAAAGTTATAAAAGGTGGTGGGGAGGGAAGGTGATGATTTGAAGATGTATAAACGCTTGTTCCAAATGTCATCGTTGAATGTGTTATATTTTAAATGTTTGCAAAGGGAATGTGTTCTGCTGCTTTTAGCCAAATAAAGGCAACTAACTTGAGTGACATTTGAAGTGCGATTAATGATAGTAAAGCAGATCACTAAAACTTTCTAGTGATTGCAAGGTCAGCACAAAATTTGTAGCACTTGGTTATATGAAGCCTGCTGTATAGATTTTTTTTTTTTATATCAACAGTTGGATTTGATGTAATGCTTCTAAAAAGTAGAACAACTATTTAAGCAAGTGGAAATATCCTTTATGCATTCAAAAGCCTCTCCTGGACCTCAAAAAAATTCTGGTTAATGAACATACTTGATACTGCCAGTTGAAAAGGCTTTATGTTTTTTAGGCTTTCAGAGAAAGTTTCTGTATTTTAACAAAGTAAATTTTAAAAAGCATGATGAAGTAAGAAGCTTAATCAAAACTTATATGAAGATGCATTTGGTTTTTTATTTAAAGTAGTATTTATTTTAATCTAGTTAAATCTGTGACATCACTACAGTGTAGTAATTGATTCTGAATTCCAAAGTCAGAGAAACTTACTTTTGCCAGTCAGCCTTGGGAGGATTGGACATAATGCAGAGAAAGCAAAGGACTGCAGGGAACTTGAGAGAGTGAATAGAGGGAGGTTTTGATTTACCTTCAGTGGGGTGCTCCACTTATGGAGTAGCAGATGACCACGGGAGTTCAGAAGTCTTTTTTCCAGCTGTCAATCATTTGAGACATTTAATCATATACACCAAAGCCATTTTCGTTGTTACAGATCCTGAAGCTCCTTATAGCTGGTCTGAAGAAGAGATTGCTGATTTGCATGACCACTGCACTGTGATAATGGCAGCTGATGGTACGAAAATATAAACAGTAAGGTTTTAAATCAAACACTTGAGCATTATGAGTAATAATTTAAATATACCTGGTTTGCTTTTAAAATCTACTACGTTAGATCCTTGCTTAATTTGTCAAAGCTTTGCCTTAAGAGTTCCTGCCTGCATTTTTTAAAAAAAAAACAAAAACAATTGTGTTTACATTATGAATTAGCAATAGGAGAACAGATGTTGAAAACTACTAGCTTTTTGTTTCATTTGGTGTGGTAATTATTTGTGACTAAATAAATTACTCAAAGAACATAATCACAAGTTAAGTGATGAATTTGACTTTCAGAAGAGTTTTGTTGTCCTACCATTGTCTTGCATCAGATAACCTGTGTGCTAATAGTGATAAATAGGTGGTTAGACTAATACATTCTGTAACGGGAAAAACAGTTTCAGATGTTGCACTTGCCCATGGAGTCTGTGCCTTTGGATATCTCTTTTTTTTCCCCTGCTCTTTTTCTTGCTTAAGTGCGAGACTGAAAAATTACAGGCTAGCTTATCTGTATAGGAAAACCATTGTTTTGATATATAAATAAAGGAGGATTGTTTTTAGTTATGATATTGAAAGGTGTTGCAAGACTGCTTTCCAAGGAGGTATGGTTATAATGGTATATTAGTTACTGCCTTTTTTGTACTTTTGTAAGAAATGAGGCCCTATACATTGTGATATCCTGTCTTTTTTAGCTTTGCAGTAGGATATTTCCAGGCTGAGGGAGATCTTGTGAAAGTTTTGTAAGTTGTCTGACAGAAGTGATTCCCATTGATACAAGAGAAATCTTAAAGAAAGCCTGGCGTAAATAGCAGCAGTGGATACTATTACAGGGTCAGTGTTGCCATTAAAAATATACTTTGGGATTTAGTTAAAATAGTGACTTGTTTGATTAGAATAATCACACTAAGGCCTGTTGTTATTTCATACCTGAGACTTAAGTAGATAATACACTTAAACATACATATTTTATGCTCTTGATATTTTTTTTATAGTGTTCTATGACGATGACCTGACAGATGCCTTGTTCAGAACGCTGTACAGAATCACACACAACTTGAGAAATTCTTGCACAGTTTACCTAGCATTAGAAAAAAGGTGAGTATTACCAAGAACTTAAAATAAAAAGATGAAAAGCACTAAAAACTTTACATGCTTTCTTTATTTGGAAGAAACATCTCATTTGATTAAAGGTCGGCTTCTGATTTTCATTGTATTAGCTGATCACAGGCTGCAGTATATGCTCAGGACAAGCTTTTGGTTTTATATGTGCTTAATTTTTATCAGTGCAGAATTTGACTTCCACAAGAGTTTGGCTTTTGTTGTTCTACCCTTGTCTTGCAGCAGATAACCTCTGTAGCAGGTGGCTAAACTGATGTGTTCTACAATGCCTGACAACATTTGCTATATATTTTTGAGGTCATAGAGTGGAATGAAGGGGCTTAGAATTAGGGTGTATGTTTCCTAGCTTGAGTACCTCTACAACAGTTTCTCTTGTGTTTTCATTCAAGGAATCATTGAATGTTTTTAAGTAGTCATGTGTTAACAGTCCCTTCAAAAACTAATATATAAATAGGCTTTGCTTAAATCTCTAGAGATATGTAAGCAATAGCTATTTGTATGATTTGTTGCCAACTCTTTGTCCAGGAAGCCACGCCAATGATTCTGTTGTGGCAAAGTCTTAAAATCAATGAAAAGATTCATCCAAGAGTTACTGGTGTATTGATGCTACCGTAAGTCTTGTTCAATTTTTGGAAATAGTGAGGGATTTACTTTTTTTTGCCTGTCGAAATTAGTTAACTACACTGAGAAGGCACACATTTTCTATTAGCTGAGGAAAGTTACACAGCTATTTAAGATGTCAGTACAGGAGAGACATTTTAAATTAAGTATTCTCTTGCCAGGCTGAACTTCACTTTAAGACACATGGATGTTACATGTGAAGCATACAGTCATTTTAGAAACACTCTGAATGATTTGGAGAACCTCCAAGATAAAAAAATGAAATATACTGTGGAGCCCATTAAGCCTAATTTCTGCCAGTTTCTTGTTTATGAACGAATTGAGCAGTTGGTAAGTGGCATTCGTTAAAATAAATGCAATGTGTTGGGCTAATCATCTCAAATTAGTTTTCAGCTGTTTACTTAACATGAAGTAAGAACAGGAGAATAAACATTACCTTTTCATTTATTTCCATCTAGCTTTTGGTGTTTTAAAATGATTCCTGTTTGTGCTTATAATCTACACTAGATTGACATAATGTACCCTTTTCTACCACAAGCAGTATAGTGGCTTACATTGCACTCATTTCCTCGAAGGTTAAGAAACAGTTTCTATTACTTTGTAAAATACAATTCTTGTGATTGACTAGAAAATGGGAGCAATATCTCTTCTCATTTATTTGCTTGTAAAGGAGCTTTCATTTCATAGTTTTAGTAATTCCTTTCACAGTTCAGTGTTCAGGAAATAATGTTCTAGTATCTATGAATATATCAATTTGCTGTAAACTTCTTGTCATGGTTTAACCCAAGTCAGCAACTANACAAACATTATGCAGGGTAGCTAATAGCTTGCTAGCTTCTAGAACAATACAATCTAACAGATATTTTTAGAGAACTTGCAAATCTTGTACTGGATTGCAGATCTGTTACCAAGAAATGATGTTCCTGTAGTCAATGTACTATTGCTGTGTCTGCTGCAGTACGTATGCCTAGTAGGATTACAGGGGCCACAGTTACTTCATGAGATTGATTTACTTTATTTAATGCTGATACCTGCAGGCATAAAACATGCATGCAAAATTTTAAAACAAGTTTTGCAAGTATATAAATGTAACCTGAAATGTACCTAAATGTGTAAACTCATTCCCAAGCCTTTTTGCGGAAGGCTACTCGTCTTCAAAATATATGCATTTTATAAAACGCCTTTTTATTTGTCCTGAAGTGTATTGCCACAATTCAAGATGTCATGGTGAAGAGTATGTGGTCGTCTGCTTACTAATTTATTCTACAGAAATAAAGTGGTCTGTTTTTCATCTTCATTGTACAATAGATAGAGAAGCATGTGTGTGTTTATATGACATGCATTTGTGAGACCTTGATTCCTCAGTAAATTGAGGATTTTTTCAGTTGTATTTTTACTAGCGTTATTGAAAGCGTTTGTCAACATAGGCTAAGAAAAGAACAAGATTGTCAGTCTAATTACTGCAGAAGGCCATGCAGACCAATGAAATTATTTTAAAATAAATTATTTGAGTGATACTAGTTCTTTATTTAAAAAAAAAACATGCTACAAGAATGAAGAAATCAATTCTATTGCTTTGTCTCAAAGATAATTTGGGGGTTGTTCTAGGAATTATATACATGGATTTAGTCTGCACCCATAGATGGATATTATCTGTAGATGGAGGTACAGGGTATGTCTTAAAACTTGTCTTCTGGTGAGCATGTTGAACTTTTTCATACTTGCAACCTACTGATCTGAGAAAATACCTGTATGTATTTTTTCCACTCGTACAGGAATTGTGGAAGATCGTTGCTGAACAGCTAACATGAGAACATGAGAAAATAGAAGATCTTTATCTAAGGATAAAGGCTTTCTTATGTTTTATTGAAAATTGATTTTTGTCCCAAGAAAAGCATTTTCCTGGTGGAACTGTGTTCTCGGAAAGTATTGCTGTGCAGATTTATTTTACTTCAGTAAGTTTTGGTTTTGGCACTTTGGACATGGTTTATTTGATGTTTCTTTTACAAAACTGTTCAATGTTGATCTTCAGAGTATGCGCTCAATGCCAGAGTGGCAGTGACACGACGGCTTGCTCTTCAGGATTGACGACTTGGGTTTTAGAGTCTGACAAAGAGGTGTTTTAACATTTTCCATGTGGCTGACTTGCAGGTGTTATGCACTTTCCTTTTTAGTTTTCTGAACATGGACACTGTTTTTGGTCTCATCCTAGTTCCACATTATTTATATTTATGGACATTTGTGAAACAGTGTTCTGGGCAAGACCTGTTTGTCTTTCATGGACTTTTCTTTAAGCAATCTGTTTATGAAATTTAGTCCATAATTTTTAGTTTGTCCTATCTAAATCACACTAGTTTAGGGCTACTGTCTGAACTGAGGGGAAACGATGCATTTTGTTTGGGCCTCTAAAAATACTCCACAGAGGTCTTGGAGCTACATTGTCCTGCTGGAATTTTAAGCTATTCTGTGCTTGCCAGGTTGAGGGTGGGAACGTATCATGTGAAATGATAACGCTACAATTCTTTAAATGTTTGGAATTCTACCTGAAAAGTACACGTGTAAGGCTGGGGAGAAGGAGGTGGCCAAGAATGTCTTGCCATAGAAATGGGGCCTTCAGTATTTTAGCTTTTGGATTAAAGTACAACATATTGATCAAATCTCTCCTGTGTTGTTAATGAAACCAAAAACCTGTTCGTACTTGTTGTGCGTACTGTTATGTTTCTGTCGCTCGTCATATGTACACTGTCACGGAAATTCTCGTGCCTGCTGGATTCTTTAGCATTATGAGAGTATCGGTGATGAAGCTGTTCCGGCCTGCGACTCATGGGAGTGTGCACGTTACATTAGAAGCATCTGGCTGACTTCTTGAAAGTCTGTTTTACATTTGGTTTAGTTCAATTGTTTTAGGTCAGTTATTTCATAATGAGCATATGTGTACGAAGACTTTTTTAGGTGTTCTTTAATGACATGAAATGTTATTAGATGATGATGGCCTGTCCCTGTGAGTATTGTCGAAGTAAATATTACGTTGTTAGCATGTATCTACCTGGATTAATATAGAACTTCTTTCTTGGAACCCTTATTTGAACTTCAGAGATACAAAACTGTATTTTAATCCAAATATTCCCAAACTAGTGTTCTTTTGTTTGTTTGTTTTGTAATGTTACCAACTTCGGTAGAGTAACTGAAAACAACTGGTTTTGAATGTAGCTGCTTATCGTGAGTAGTAATTTTTTGAAGGCTGTAGCAAGAAATTAATTTGAACTGATATGAAATAGCGTGTGCAGTTAGAGAAGATTTTTACTTGCGCAGGACTTCTGACGGTCTGTGGAATTATCAACAGAAACTCATCCGGATAGAGGGATACTGTAGATCTTTTAAATGTAGAATTCAGCCATTTTACCACAGCTGGCTTAAAATAACATCTGAAAAAGATTTTTTATACTTGTATCTTTGGTTGAGTAAATACAAACGTCATGGCTACTTGGGAAGCAAGCTGAAGTAGAATTTCCTCCTAAAGAAATAAAGTTAATCTTTCTATTGAAATGAAACAAGAGCTTTGGGGGTTCAGTGACTGAGATCTAAAGGCCAGATTGCAAATTTGGACATGACCCTTATCACTGATGATAAGGAATAGTCAAAACCACAGGCAACAGTTCTAAGAACACAAGAATCACAAGGTCTCACAACGCCTTAGTTGTACAGTGTTAATGAGAAATCATATAGCCTGTACGGCCAGAGGATTGTCCACTGCTACTTAAGGATATTAAGTACAGATGCCACCTTCTCAATTTTGACTTTAATCATACTTTAAGCAATGTCATACATGGTGGTAGTTCTTGGAACTCATCATGCAAATTTACACCTTTAGCAGTTCGTTGTTTATTAAGAGGATTAGAAGTGGGGAACTGTTTAGTCTTGAGCATACAGATTATGGTTGGGAATCAAGTTAGTGCCTAAAATGATAACGCCTTGAGCATATTATCTGTATTTATGTAATCGAGGATTTTTTTCCTAATAAAGCATGACTTAAAAAATAGTATGCTCCTGTGGTGATGTATCTACATTTTGATTAATTGTAACAGGTCATGTTCTTAGATTCTTAGATATATTTTTTTTTTGGCAGTCCTGTCTTATACCTCGGGTTTTTTTGCTGTATGTTAGACACAATTTTACATGATTTTTAGCCAGATGGAAAGGAGAGAAAATACGACTGTGACGGGGAGAAGATGTTAGTATGTATACAACAGGGCAGTGTAAATTGTGTGAGGCTTTCAATTCATACAACTTAGGGAAAAGTCAAGTGATTCAGCATCAGGTTGGATGGTCTTGGACTTGTGAGCTGCTGAAAAGAGTTTGCATATTTCATTGTAAAACCTTTAAGAACTCGGCTGGCCTATTCATATACTTCTTTTTGATCACCTCATAGCTAATAGGGGGAAAAAAAGGGAATTAGTCAATGTTTCTAGTCAGTGTTGCCCATTCCTGCAAGTCCTTTATTTCTGTGAAGGGGAAGGAAGAAACGGTAGGTGCTTAATCTAAAATTTATTAATGTTTCTACTCCACTGTGGAGCTGAGGTTGGAAAGGTTGCATTTGGAAAACTGACTTTCTCCTCTGCTAAATAAAACCATTCTGCAATTGGGAACACTTCCAAGTCTGGGTGGCATAGTCCAGTTAGTCAGCCAGATAGCTTGTTTTGGGGAGAGAGGAACACAGAGGAGGTGGAGGGGAACCTGTGGAACTCTTGTAGTGCACTTATTTCTGATAACGGAGAGGAGTGTTACGGTTGTGTTGGGAAGTGTGATAATGGATGGACATGTGATCTTCCAGGAGGAATCTTGTTTGAAACAAACTGATATTTTACTTTTGTCACTGCTGTATGGTGAAATTAACACATGTCCTTTCTCAGTTCCCACACTTCAGATGAAGATGGCAGGCACCCCTGTCCTCCTCTCCTCTTAAGAGGAGGAACACGGATGACATCATTGTAGATGTTGGTCAAAAGAAAAATTTGAACTTTCATGTGACGTTTGAATGAGCACTGCAAGCCGATTGCATTGTTTGTTTTCAGTCTTTGTTGATGTGAAACTTGGAGAGCTGCTTTGATGTGACCTTTTGTTCACAAAAGTGAACTTCGGTGTGTCATTTTGCAGTAGAAAGAAAAGGTGTTTAAGATAGTCACTTGATGGGATGCATTATGTATATTTATTATCTCTGTGTGTTCTCATGTGTAGGTGGCTATTCATAGATCATACTTGTAGCTCCATCTGCTGTACAACACTCTGAGTCAAAACATTTTACAGTTTGTTAAACACCCTGTTCCTTTCTGGTTTAACAATATTGTATTTTGGAGTAACAGCTTAGATTGAATACGTAGTTCTGCATTTCTCACCTAGATTTGCAGATGTGTGTATTGGAGATGAAGTTACTGTGGAAATAATCTTGGGGGGAAAAAAAAAGTGAAGTTTAATTACTTATTAACAGTAACTTCAGGCGGCTGCCTCCAGCAGTTCTGGATTTTCAGGAAGCATTCTAGGAAGAAGTGGATGTAACTTTTTGTGTCTGGTAGGGACTCATTCGTTAGAAGATCAGGGCTTAAACTGGATCTCAAAAGTTCTATAGCAGATAAATCTCAGGAGACTGTGTGTTCATTGAGTCAACTGTTCTTGTGAACTTCTACACTACTAGCTCTAGCCCTTTCTCATTTGCACCAGAGAATTAAGGGTTGCATTTCTGGGTTTGTTTGTTTGGTTTGGTTTTTCATTCTGGTTTGACATCTTCATGAAACTTGAAGAAATAATTTTGTGTGTTTGAGATCTCTACTGTCCTTCGTGTCAAGATCAGTAAGCCAATGGACTCCAGCATCTTCCCTTAAGGAATCAATATACTACTTGCCTATCTCTAGTGCGGTAGCAGAATGTATTTAAAGTAAATCATGGAATTGATTATTTCACAACAATAAAAGTTACTAGAGTCAATTTGGAAAGACTTAAATGCACATTAACAATGACCCTGCAGTGTTACATGATTTTATGAATGTTTGTTACACTGTTTCTGAAGCACAGACCCACGTCTTGCTAGACGCCTTACATAGCATAAGGGGAAAAAATAGCAGAGAGGATTATTGTACTTTTCCTGGTGCTATACAAGCAACTAATATTAATTACAAAATAGAAAAGGGAGAAATGCTGGAGAGAAAATTATATTCCCTGAAACTGGGGGAGAGCAATCCATAGTGGTCCTAGAAGGAAACACAAGGAATTCCTGGAAACCCAGAGGGATTTGGAGGGGCATGGGGCTTTCTACAAAACTGAAGGAAATCCTAGAGAGTAGTGTTGGGGTTTTCCTGGGAAGCCATTTAATTGCAGGGAGATGCAGCCCTATGCAGTAGTGTGGGGATTGCCAGGAAAGCAGCACAGGAACCTCAGAAAGTAATGCGGGGTGAGGGTTAATTCTTAGGAAGTAATTGGGGGACTCCTGGGAAGCAAAAGGGGAGATTCAGGAGCTCAGATGCCTAGAAGTTGCATATAAGTGAGAAGTATTTATATATTTTTTTTTCTTTAATGTCCATTTATGTGGAGGTACTGGCCCATCAAAAGATGAAGATGCAAGTTACAATGCTCGTGGAGAAAGAAAATGGTAGCTTCTTGCAGACAGAATGAGGAAGCAAGTCCCCAGTTTTCCTCTGTGCAGATGCCCTATTGAGGGCATTGAGCAAAGTGTTTTCAGAAGCAACCTTTTGTGTGGGATGAGTTTTGACTGCCCATCTTTCAAGAGCCCTAAGAGCCTGAGTCAAGTTCATGGGTTACTGTGCTGTAGCTGAATCACAGTCTATGCATCTGAACCATAATCACTGAAGCATATGTATGGTTTTATCTATGTGGGCTACAGGTGAATGGTATCATTTTGTATTGTGCTTTATTTTGATAGAAGAATATGCAGCTGCTGTAGAAGCAGTCCTGCTTTCAACCCCCTGCACTTACTTAATATTCTAGTTACACATTTTGTATGTTTTCCCCTTCCATAGTGTTGATTATAGCAATTTTGCAATCTGAGTCAGATTTTTTGATTCCAAGAAAGTCTAATTGCAAGTGTATTTCTCCATTGGATCAATGAGATCTAATCCAAGTGACTCCTGTGATCCAATACAGCAGAGTTTTGTTGCTGGGGGTATAAAGAGAGAGCAGACCGACTGTTTTGCTGGCAGTGGATACTTGGGTCCAGTTTAGAGTTACGTGAAACTGTGCGTGTAACACATGTGGCAGTGCGTGGCATTTTAGCAAGCTGATTTATCTCAGCCATGTGCCTGAGACCACAGTTACCTATAGTCAGAATGCCAGAAGTGTTAGGTCAAATGCTGCTGTTGATTTTTAAAGGAGTGGTTGGTTCTGGGTACTGAAAGGTAAAGACTGCTTCTGAAAAGTGGATGCTAAATTCCTGTGTATCTGCTTGGTGTGAAATGTCAAGAATAGCTGCCTGCCTTGTAATTTTGTATAGATTTTTCAGTCTGAAAGTGAATTGAGAATTATTCACTTAATGCTTAGCAATATCTCTTTGAAGTGCAGTTCACCTCCTGAGTGTGATTATGGTGTTCGTAACCTGAAAAATACAGTTGGCAGAAAAGAGCTTTCCTGTGGCTTAATCCCAAAGGTTAGGGACCAAAAATTTTGTTAAGATCCATAGAAAATGGGGAAGGAGCAGAGTTAGGGAGTAAGTAATAATTCTCCATTTCTTCCTGCATTCTGAAACTTGTTTTCATTTATTTGAAGACATTGTCAAGATAGAAATTAATTATCATAACTGAAAACAATCAGGCTCTAGTTTGAATGGGATCTGCCACAGCTGCTGGAAAGAAGCTGTTTCTTTTCAGATCCTTCTGTGTCTTGTTACAAATCCTGCTCCTTCTTCACTTTCCCCTACCCTCTAAAGAGAAGATTATGCAGTGGTTTTCATAAGATGAAGTATAAATTATTGATAAATGTGCTGACTGTTACCTAGAGAGTTATACCAGACTGACCTGGTAAGCACAGTGTGATGTCTGTAGCTAAAACAAAACAATGGTTAGGAGACAAAAGAAATCTTTGGAGGTTCAAGTCAAGTAGTAGGATTTGCAAATGAGCTACTTCTTACTGCTAGGCTGTCAGATGCTTGGCCATGTCACATGGGTCCAAAGGCTTGTATTTAGTGTGGCCTTGTATTAGGTTGTATTGTGTAATAGTGTGGCCAGCAGGAGTNTTTTTCTTACAGGCTGCATCCTGCCTTTGTTTCACTCATCCCGACCTGAAAGTTGGTGCATTAACAGGGTAAAGGTTCATCTTGAAAAATACTGCCTCTTTAGGCTGCCAGTAGAGTGCAGTCAGATGTGTTGGTACGGCGTGTTGCCTCAGAGTAGGATTTCTG
Organism: Scopus umbretta; assembly: GCA_013400535.1. NCBI lineage: Eukaryota > Metazoa > Chordata > Aves > Pelecaniformes > Scopidae > Scopus > Scopus umbretta. The sequence continues at coordinate 18,142 of VZTL01061313.1, forward strand.
GCAGATGGCATACAGAGTTTCCTGTAACAATGACAGCACCCAAATGAAGTAACATAGTACCTACATACGTGTGTGTGTTTACAGATTGCTCACCTAAGCCAGTCCCGGTGGTGTCAGGAGGAGGAGATGTAAAGGAATATCCCTAGCTTCTTCAGCCAGATGAGTGTATTCTCTAAGCTCCTGCTTCCTTTGTATGAAGGATTTTTTTTTTTTTTGTAATAGGGATAGTGACAGAAAATTATATTCTGTAAAAAAATTCTCTTTATTCGATGGATTTTGTTCTTTCCAGTTTCTTATAACTAATAATGATTCTGAAAGAACAAGAGTCTCGTTTTATGTTTATGTTCCTAGAACTTGAGCTGATCAGGCAATGAAAATAATACACTAGCCCCAACTGTAAAGAAAACAAGGTCTTTGGAAAAGGAAGATAGAGTTTATCAGGGGAATATATGATCCAAAAACGTCTTTCCAGTCTTTGACTACAGTTTGGTGCTAGCACAAGTGACTATACCATGTAATCCCTTGGGAAATTGTCAAGTGGACCATCTCTCCATTCCCCAAGAAATGCTGTTTTTCCCCTTGAATGCTGGGTGTATTTGACAGTAAATCAGGTAGTGACAAGTAAGATTTTAATAATAATTTAAAAGTAACATTAACTCCTGCCTCAGAGATGAGGAAAAATATATATAATCAGTTAGGCAAGAAAGTTCACAGTGAGTTGGACAGAAGACACCATGAGAAAAGTAGAATTTACTGCTCTGTAATGGCCCAACTCGATTCCTACTATGGGATATCAGTAGCAGGCTTACATTGTAGATTGATCAGAAGGGACACCAAGGAATTATCTGCTCTATTTTCCTCTCAAAGCAGAATCATACTCTTCTGAGAATCTTGATGAGTGTTTGTCTTGCTTCTTATTAAAGCCTCTCATGGTAGATACCTTGTATTTCTCCCAGTTCTAGTGCTTCATTATCCTTTCTGATACAAAGGTTTTCTTAATGGCTAAACTGCTGCCTTTCATGCTATTTTGGACCATTAAATCTTTCTTATTGTAGTAAACTGTGACAGATGTAAGAGTTCTACCCAGGATAAGTGGAAATGAAGAGGCGTACATGGCCCAGCCTCAACAGATGTGTGCAGGGACACAAGGTTGTGTCTGCCTGCAAATTGGTGGTGTTGGCAGCAAAAAAGAACAGCTTCGGCAGCTTGGAGCCTGCAGGGCTCCTGCCTTGCTTGTGTCCTGTTCATCTCTCCTGTCTAGTGGCCTCCAGGTGCTTTGCCAGGGTATCTACTCCAGGATACTCCCTGGAGCCTTCAGTGGAGGTACTCGAGGGCTGAGCGGGGTCTGACAGCTCCCATCTCTCATGACTAAGTCTGCATCTGTTACGAATCCCAGTGCAAGAGTTCTCCTGTGAAACCATCTGAAAGGGGAGAGGATGCCTGCGTGTTGGTCACAGGAGAGGGGAGGGAGGTGTACGTTTCAGAAGCTTCTGTTGGCCTTTTGCTAGGCAGGTCTTAGGTTTTGAAGACAACCAAGACCACGAATGAGACCCAGAATTCTGTGAAATGAGAGTCAAGGCAGGATTCAACATGCGTGCAACAGCTGCTGTTGTGGAGGAGATACATAGGAATTCTTATTATTGGGTGGGAGCGTCAAGGGTAGTTTTGTGTCTGCAAATACCACATTGCTGTAGATGGACTAAGCAGTGACAGAAGGCGTCATTATTGCTTATAGAGAAACTATTGCGAAAGCTTAATATTGGTGAGCAGTCCCACTCCCACACGACAGAGCGAGCTGATTGATTGCCGATGTCTTCAGAGAGGATTGAATCCTGCCTATAAACTTACCGATGCATCAGCTCTGCTGCTGACTTACCGTCATCGGAATTCTGGACTGTTTCAGTGGTAGGGACATCGGTGGTGTCGGGCAGGGGGATTCATGTGCAGCTGCGTGTCACTGCCACGTGCATCGCATCTACCTGCTCTGATCCACCACTGCCTACAAGAAAAAGGTGCTCGTTCTAGGCCAGGCTTAAATACTAGTGAAGAGTTGGGATTTGAATTTGGGTGTTTGACATCGATACTAGGCTTAATTTGAGTTTCTGATCCGGGTTAAAAACCCAAATGACTTTCCAGTTGCTGTGTTTGCTAAATTATGTATGTCCCAAGTGCCTGCAGGTAAATATTAGGAATTAACGAAAGGAGGGTGGGTCTGCGTGAAGCTGTAGTAAGTGCAGACCCAGATGCCCGTCACGCTTGGCAACTGGGCGCCCTTCCTCAGGTGCGCGGTGGCCTACAGAGCCACGTGAGGCGGAGCGGTGCCAGAGAAGGGCCGGCAGCTCCTTTTCCAAGAGGAAATTCGCTGCTAAGTGCCGGCAACGGGATTTTGTTTTCTCCTCCTCGTTTTCCCTGCCAGCTGTGATGGGCAGCCAACGTGGGCGACCGCCGCTCTGACGGAGCGCGCCGGGGCAGCGGCTGCACGGCGGGTCCGTCTGCGGCGGCCTGCTCGGTCCGTCAGCAAGGGCTCGGAAGGTTCGCTCCGCGGCGGGCCCTCCGGCCTCCCCCCGCCCCGGGGTCCGCGGCCGGCCCTCCTTCCTTGCCCTCCTTCCTCCCTTCCCCCCCTGCCCCGGGGTCCGCGGCCGGCCC
>VZTL01061316.1:0-22624 GCA_013400535.1 Scopus umbretta
CACTGCTAGAGAGATGGTGGCATAGACGATCATGCACGGGACTTTTTGTAGCAGTCTGGAATGAATGAATCTCAATCAGCCAGTGGGTTGCAATATATTTATACAGTGTATCCACACTTACCAGTGTGCCTGAAAATAGCTTTGGGGTGAGAAGAAGGAAGACAGATTTATGGAACAAATTGTTCATTGTGTTCTTCCTCCACTTCCCAGCCCAGAAACAGCAGGCAAATTCAATGTGCATACAATCTCCCACCTTTCACTTTCTTTCCTCTATGATAACTTGGTTTCTGTTTTATGTTCTTTCTACAGCTTCTAATTTCATTATATGTAGTCAGAAATATTTTATAGCTCACTAGAGGGAGGGAATGCATTGTGCAGTGTGTTTGGAAGAGGGAGGGGGTGAAAGCATGAAGAAGAAAGAGGTATTGGAATCTCACCTGTACAAGAAGCTCCAGCGTTCTAAGCTGCTATAGTGGAGACATAAGGAGAAACAGATTGTTGTTGCTTTTTGCCAACTGCTCAGTATGCCACAGATAGCTTTTATCAGCAGGGAGCTATTATCACCAGTTAAAAACCATGCTCTCTTTAAATACTCTCTCAAAAAACCCCTGTAATAACAGAAAGATAATTTTCAGCACTTAAATACATTTGAATATTTTTCTCTTACTGGGCTGATTTTTCTCTGCTTGCAAGAAGAGGCTTTGTCCCATGTCACACTCTGGGCTGTCTGTCCATGCCTGAGAGGGATGGTGAGACCTTCCCAGCAGAGCCCAGCCAGCCCACCCAGCCTGGACAGGGCTTCTGCTTCTCTGTGCCAACAACACTGCTTATCTTGAGAAGTGTCTGCACTGGCCTGTGGTGTTGCCTCTATAGGCAAGTCCTACAAGTCTGTAGGACTTTGTTTTTATAGCAGTCCACCAATCTCTAATTTATGAAGTGAGCTGAGCTGAGATCACCATGCAGGCACATTTCTGATCCAACCTGCTCTGGAGCTGAAGTTGCCAAAAGTGGAAGGCCAAGATTTATGCAACTGAAATGTGCATAAATCTGTTCCCTGTGCCCTATTCTTAACACAGCAGCTGCAGCAGTAACACCAGCTGTGGTGCATCTCCTCAAAGGTACTTCTGGGCCATTTCCCATGAAATCTCCTCCTAATTCCCACCTGTCACAGCAGTGCCTGTCTTCATTTTGGGGAGCCCGGAGTGCTTAACTTCATGCTTTCAGTAAGGCTGTGTATTCATTCCTCAGGACACTAAACTGTACTTGAATGTAGCTCTTCCTGCTGTTGCTCTACATTTTATCTCCTTAGGGCAGTACCCAGGAGCCTGGGTCCAATAGAACCTTCTTACACCAGGCGCTGACTCCATTCCAAATGAAACTGGCACCAAAAAGTTTTCCATTTAAATTAAACATATTGTTTTAATCTGTGCACAAATTATTTCAGAGACACTGTCCTACCCTGTATTTTAAACTGAATCCCCATGTAAACCTTCTCCTACAGCTTTGTTCTTGCTGTCCACATATGTATATTAAACTAAGCATATGTGCACTTTAGCCTGTGTACCTTTTAACAGGTAGGTTCTCTAAAGCAGCTACTCTTTCTTTTCCAATGTTCTAAGTGCTGTCCCTAGCCCATATGGGGAACTGTACAGTTATAAGAAACATGTTTTTGAATGAAAATTGTATTAACAATACAGAAAAAGACAGAAAACCTGGTATTTGCTGAATTTTTTACAGGACCCTCCAGAGGTTAATTGGTCTCAATTCCATTTATTTTCTCTTGCAGGATGGGACCTTAGACAAAAAAAAAAAAAAAAAAAGAGGAATGTTCATTGCTTCTTGTCCTAACAATCAAGACATGAAAACCAAAAAATATTCCCATTGTCTTTGTAAAAATCTTTTGTTTAATCTCTTGTACTTCCAGACCAGTCCACCAAAAGCTCTTTTCTTTTGGGGTGCCCTATACTGGGCATAGGATTCCAGCCAATAGGGTAGAAAGCAGTCTTCCTTTTTTTCCATCTTTTTATGGTGTCTAGCATTTAAAGAGTAAAAAAGATGAGGGTTAATGTTTTCTGCACAAAAGATAGCTGAGGTGTAGACAACAGTTCTTGGATGGATGGATCAGGCAGTTTCTGGTGACATGGTTCAGAACATAAAGAAAAGGAAGAGCATGAGAATGAAGAGCTAAAAATGGCATTTAGTTGGGGGAAGGTGGAATAGGTGATGGATCTGTCATGAATGATGGGACTAGATGAAAAGAATTAAGAGCTAAGAGAAAGTTGGGATCTTTTTGTTGGATTTTTTGAGAATAGTAGTAGTTGGTTTGATCTTATCTATGTGTACTAGAACTCTAGAGACCATTGATACTGTTTGCAAGTTTGTTTTTTTTAATGTTAACCCCCAACTCCCCAGTTTGAACATTCGTGAAAGGAAGTTGCATTATGCAGCCAAAATTAATTTCTATGCTAGTTGAAATCAGTTGGACAACTCAGTTCTCATAACAGCATAACCCCTGTCCCACTGGAATTGCTTTCCCTGCTAATGCAAACCATAATAAGTACTTTGCAGCGATTTATTTTTGATTGGTCTCCTCTATCCTTGGTATGTCTGCATTGCAGATTCATGAAGACTGATGAAAACACATATTTATTAGAAATGTACTTCTATGAGATAAGATTTTTAGAGATTTTTACCTCCAGTTATTTTTATGTTATGGATTTTTTGGTGTGGTTACTTATTATGAAAATTTTAAAAGAGAAACATTAATTGTCAAATGTGATATAAATCTTAAATATATTGATATTAAAATAATATGTTGCTGAGATTAGAAATTTGTCTTTGTCCAATTTGCAGGATATATATATTGGATTATTCTCAAGCTTCTTATTCATGTTTTTTTTATAAACATGAAAATAAGACACTTTTGATTGTGACATAGTATAAATGAATTGGTAAAGATCCTCTTTTGAAGGAAATTCCAGGATTAGAAGTATATAATACAATTAGGTACAAAGCAAAAATGTTCTGGTTTTGTTTCTTGATTTTAATGCATTTCCACAGAAGACCAGGACCTGGGTACAAATGAAAGCAGTCCGAAGGCTACTCTTGTATGGGCAGCATCTGGCATCAGTGTGCCAAGGATAGTTTTGGAAAAGAAATGCCTTGGGCTTAGGCTGATGTGGGATGTCTGAGTTAGAAGCTTCTTCCTGTTTGTGCAGTGATTCTGCCTGTGATGGACATGCAAGTAACTTCAGGGCAACTGATTTAGAGAACCAGGACTTGTCTTTCACAGGGCAGATTTGGTTGATAGTTTTATAATCTTCAGTCAGAAAGTAGGTGCCTGATCTAAATACTGTCTTGTTACTTTTCTACTTATCTCAGCAGACGTGATTAATTTATAACATATGACTACTGCAGTGGGAATGACACTGAAATGAAATTTTCTCATTGAAAATGTGGCAATTTGGTGTTACAAAACAAAATGTTGACCCTGCTTTAACTAAATGACATACCAAGGTCTTTTCCAGGTTGAATCATTCTGTGACTCTATGTATTTATTTTATTTTGCAAGCTGTAGTGGAAATAGCAAATGCCCTATCTGGCTGTTCAGCTAAGTCAGGCATTTATTGGTTGCACCACTGTTTGCTATTTCTGGAGAAACTCTAACCTTGGCTGTAATTTATTCTGATGTTTTCCTCGGGGGTGCTACCAACATATGAGCTGTACTTTTCTTCCTTGTTTGTAGTTGTGTCCTGCAAGGCAGATAGAAATAAACATTAAAATAGCACTCTGCTTGTATCAATACTGTCTTTGCCAAACTCTGTCCTCCCATTGCACATAAACCTGCTACTTCCCATCATCTGCTGATAAGCGCTCCAAGGAAGCTGCTGTTGGACAGGGCCATATGAGAGAGTTTCTCCGTACAGTCTCTAAGAAAAAGCTGTTTTGCCTAAGTGGCATAATGTTTTTGTTTCGTTCTGGGGATCCTTTTTTCAGATTATATATTATACAACTGATTTTAGAAGCCATCACACCCACACATGCTTAACTATTATTTTAAGTGTATTTGAAACACGTTTTTTTTTTTCCTGCCTTTCAGTCTGTTCTCTATCTGATTTTTATCTGTTTGTTTCCATTGACAGTTGCTTTTTTAAGTTACACTATCTCTCAATAAATGCCAGAGGTGCTCACACAATGCAAAACAAACTGAAATATAGCAGTGTTCCCTCCTCCTACGAATGAGCAGCAATGATGAGAGCAGATATCTATTCCACTCCACGCTCTTCCCAAATCATAGAATCATAGAATCATTAAGGTTGGAAAAGACCCTTAATATCATAGTCCAACAAATGCTGAGCTTTCTCCCAGGTCTCCAGGCTGGTTTGCACCTGTGCCAGCAACCATGGTCACAGTGCCATTAGGCAGTTAGAGCAGCATTTTGGGGCTTACAGCTCAGGTCATTTCAGGACAGGCATTTCAGGTCGATTGCGCCAACCGTTGGCTCTTTTTCTGCTAGCATAAAGAACATGTTTTTTCAATAAAGTATTTATAAGCCAGACTAGAGTTTGTCTTCACATGAGATAGTAAAATATTAATCCTGCCTTGGTGCTGACACAGCTGAATGCAGCTGTCAAAACCTTTAGGGCAGAGCTGAGGAGAGTGCTGATGGGGAGCCTGCCTGGGCAACAGGGAGTCCCTCTGCCCCATGCTGGTCTGGCCCAAGAAAGGGATTTCCAAACTCTCACCAGTGCTTCTTGCAGCTGCTTATGTTGCATGCTGTGGTCATGTCCCTCTGAGGATGGGAATTGTTTTACTGAGCAGTTTGTCCTACTGTAGCATTAGTAAAATTGCAGCTAATCTAATGTCTTCTCTCCAGTTGGCCTGGTTCTGAGGTGCCGTCACATCTTATTCCGTCTAAACAGTAATGTTAAAACTCATGGAGAGACGATGTTTCTGGCAGCATCCTTGCCTTTGGGTACTTTACATGGGCAGAGCCAGGTGTCCCTTGCAGCTTCCATCCTGCCCTGCCATTATGTCTCTGCAGTGTTACCTCTGGGTTTATGTTTTATATATTTCCTATAAAGGAGGAAAAATAGTCTGTTAGATTTTTTTTTTTTTTGGCAAAGACCTGACAGGGTTGCTACTCATCTTAAATCCTGGAACTCTTTCAGGAATGGTAAGTGTTGGTTTGGGGCCCGAGGAGAAGAGTTTTGTTCTATTTAGAGGGATTTCTCAGTTTTGGAGAATGGTCATAAGCGGGAAGAGGAATCACTATCCATACGACATTAACATGTGTAAGTCCATATAAGCATCCAGTGTGCTCAACCAGATGTCAATATTCACACTGTTCTGCCTACCCAGATAAATCTGTGGTGGTTTCTCAGCATATCTGGGAATCTTTGCTGTGCTGCCTCTGTTTTCATGTTTTAGTAATGCCTTTCTGCAAAGCAGGTTTTGGGCTGTGAAAAGGGAGAGCTTGCTCTCAGATACACACCATAACCAAGTTCTGGTTGTTGTTGTTGGTCTCACTGAGCTTTTGGCTAGAGAATTTCAGGGAAGATATTTTAAAAATGCCTAAATAAGAGGCTTGTGAAGAGGAGACTACAGAGAGTTGAAGGAAAGAGAGAGAGAGAGAGATGAGTGAGAGGAGAGTAAGTTGAGAAACAAATAGTAGAGAGGATTTGCTAGGGGTTATGGAGAGGATTAAAATTAATTTTCAAATAGTACCATGACAAAGACAGCAAGACCTTGCTGGATCCTAAAACTCATTGGAACAGATGTTCAAGCACAAGCCCTAATACCATGAAGTGGTGTCCACCTGCCCTGTCCAGTGAGTGAGAACACCTGGGGGGCCGGTGCCGAGTACAGGGGCACTGGAGACACTTGCTGAGCTGTGCATCTTCTGGGGCTGTGTGTCCCCAAAAGGCCAGGTGAGCTGGACCTGGCAGCAGCTGAGGGCTTTTGTGGAAATGAGTGCATTTCAAGGGAAAGTGGTAGAGCTGGAGGAGGGAAAGACAAACTTGTTTAAATGCTGTAGACCTTCAAACGACACTAAGTAGTTAAACAGCCTTACTTAACTGTTTCCTGCACTCTTCAATAAAAGATGGAGTAGGGTGATAGCATCAGCTGTCATATCATGGTGTGAGACCTATCTCTGGCACTCTGAGTGATTTTCTAGAAGAAAACAGCCATCAATATGTAATGCAACATTTCAGGCTTTGCAGAGACTTCTAAGTAAGAAATTGCTGCCCTTCTCCTTCAGCTGTTTTCTTTGAGATATTTCTATTTCCTTTTGCTTTTAAGCTAGTTAGAAGCGTTGTTAGCAGTCTGTTGAAACCTCACTGAAATGTAGTGATGTGGTCAGAGAGACTGATAGGCTGTTTCCCAGAATGAGGTGGCTCTTGCAGTCCCAGAATATTTTCTCCCCCTATAGCAAAAATTTGTTAAAATCATTGTGCACCCAAAAAGGAAGCAGAAAATGAGAAGCAGGAGTATAGACCGGTCTCCTATAGAAGAAGAAGTATAGCCCAGAAAAATATTAGTAAGGTGGCCCTGAAAACAAATTAGAAGAAGGGGCTCTTGGGCTTAGCACTGCCAGAAGGGAAGTTGGAGCTGTAAGCAGCCGGTTATTTGATGCTTGCTGCCTTAGAAGGTTAACAGGACTTCCTACATTTCCATACAGAACTAGGATTGCATGAGTGAAACATCTTGAATCCATCAGTTCTTCTTCCTAAACCAGCAATGTCTTCCATTTAATTATGTCCAAAGGGCTAAAAATAGCAACATGTAGTCAGGAGTGGGGTGTAGCAGGGAGGTTTATGACTGAGCTCTGTAAAACTGGCAAAACACTCACTTGCTCTCTTTAGAATAACCATAAATAAATCATTAAGTCAGTCACTCCTGCTCACCTCCCCAAGTTTACTGTGCAGTACGTTTCTCAGAGCTGCCTGTGCTGTGCCCAGCATGGAGCACGCCTGGGGTCTGGCCCTGCAGCCACCCATGCCTTTCTGGTATCTTCAGCTGCTGTCGGTGCATCTCAGGGCCTCAGCACTGGGACCAAAGTGCCCAGTGGCTGTGGCAGATGTTTTCTGTTGCATTGCTGTACACTGTCATCAAGTGTTTGGTTTGGTTTTGACCCCATGTGGCTTGACTCATGTAAGAGTGGAGTGGTGCCAGCACTGCCTGCAGTTCTGCCTCATGGGCAGGAGTGTCACCTGGCAGAGTGCATGGATGATGCATGGAGGCAATGCGCATGGACCAAGGTTGCCTCCCCTCCTTAGTGTTAATCCCATCGATCCCAGACCTTGCCAGATTGCTGGGCAGGAGTGGGGGATAAAGGGGGCTCAGCTTTTAACCTCTGCAAAATTCCCTGTCTGAACGCTGCCATCTGAGTGTTGTGCCAAAGTGTGGACCTGCCCTCAAGAAGTTGCATAGACTCAACAGACAAGAAGAAAGAGAGAATCTTGCTCAAATTTGGAGTGTACTGATTTTTCTGGTGACTCTAAAATATTTAATTTTAGATTATAATAATATAATAATACCTGAAGTGTATGTGGGCCTCATGTCTCACCTATGTTTTAACTTGCAGCCTAAAGAATTTCCATTTGGTAACTGAAACCACATGTGAAAGCAGCTTTTTTACATCCCTATAATCTAAAAATGAGCCATGTATTTATAATATAGTCTTGTCAAACGTTGCTGAAAATACATTGCTTCTAGCTTTAATTTTCTTATACCAAAGCTTGGGTCTGAGACATTTTTTCAACAAAAACTCTAATCTAAATGCATTAAAAATTTGCTTTAATATTCGAAACATTGAGCAAACCTGAAGGCATATGACACTACAGTTCTGTGTTACATTAGATGTTGAAAAGTTTTTTTGATAGTTTTATTTTCACATCAGAATTACACTTGAAATTACCCATAAGAAAATAGACTTTTTATTTAAAGAGAAAAAAATTATTCAGAGCAAAGTTCTGCTGTGCTGTCCTTGCAAGTCTGAAATTAATGGTATTGCTTTAGAATTGCTCCCCTTCTATGACTGTTGCCTAGCTGTGTGAGCACACAATTTATGCTCTATACATTTCTAGGCAATGTTTCCTAAAAGTTACCCATAAATATTGACAACAAAAACATTTCTTGGTTTAAGGTAGGGATTAAAAAAAAAGACAGGTCTCATTAGGATTCTGTGTAAAAGCAGTATGTGTAACTTGGTAGACACTGTATGCAGTTATCTATGCATGTGTAATCTTCCAAATTGCAGTTTGCTCACAAGCCTAAACACCTATTTTCTCTTTAAAAAAACAAAATTTCAACTCATTTTTTGCAAAAAAGCCCGTATTCTCTTGCAGCTTGTGGGTCACTGAGATTCGTTTTCGAAGCTGAAGGATTTTTCAGTTGAGCTGTACTTTGAGAAATCAGGCATGTTTAGTGACTGAGAGTATATACAATAACTGCAGTGTATTGTAGAGTATAAAGGTAATGTGGGGTATAGTTGCTTCAACATATATATAAATGGACAATGCTGGAAATGCAGTGTTTAGGGGTAATTGTTTTTGTGGGTGACTGAACTGATTAGCATGCTAGAGTTTAGCTTGCATGCCCTGCAAAAGCTCTGATAAACATATAGTAAGTTGCTGGATGTTTTTTTCAGCCTGATGATCCATCTTTTTGATTATAGTCCCTTATAAATCTTATTACCTTGTGCACTTCAGTTGTATTTGCTGATACTGTGTTTTGGCTCCTATGGTAGTAATAATTTTAAGTTCCTGTTTTTTTTTAATGACTTATGACAAAATATTTTCTCTGATTTAAAACAATTTTAAAAAATCCAATTAAAAGCATGTGCCTCTTGATTGACAAATAAAATTAACCTAAAAATGCCTGTAATTTAGGCAGCAGTCTGTCCTTACAATCTTTCACCCTGAATTTATGAGATATGGTACAAACAATACAAGAGGCAGGCACAAAGATAGGGCAGGACACTGCAAATTCGGGGTGGAAGTGGGGCAACAGAAGCACGGGAATGGGAGAGAAGTCCTGGAGCACTGGGAGGTGTTTTAATTGAAGAAGAAATGCTAACTGCTTTTAGTGGTGATAGCCACATGAATAAAAGCACAAGCTTAGGTGAAAGAGGTGACAAAATTAAGATGCAGGGAGTAGGTAGGGTGTGCAGCCTGTGACAGAGAAGTGAAGGGGGCACATGGGCAAATTTCCTGTCTCACCCATGTGTAAGAGTGTGAGGGGTGAGTGTGGAGGATGTGAGATGTACGGGATGTGTGGGGAGATGGTGCTGGTCAGGAAGACATGACTGCGGTAGTGCAGCACTGAGCACCAGCCAGAGCTGGAGGGTGGGCTGAGCAAGATTTGTGGCTATGTGGATGCAGTCTTGTGAGTTTTGGGGGCCTGGGAGACCGGCAGGATTAGTTCAAGTCTGAGATCATGCAGATCATGCAGATCTCATCACCATAATGCGCTGGTAGGGCACCGATCCAGTATGAGAGGTGTTTTCAGCTGTCACTTTGTCCTGGTTTCAGCTNATAAGTGAGTGAGCAGCTGTGTGGTGCTTAGCTGCCAACAGGGGTTAAACCACAACACACTTAAAAAAATAAAATTGTCTTTTAAATACAAGTAGGAAAAGTGGGTAGGGAAAAGTGAGAGGACAGGAGATGCAGCAGGATACCATACAGGGAGAGGGGAGGGAGTGAATGAATAGAAAAACAGTGGCTGGGGACTGATGCTGAAGAGCAGACCCTACTGTGGACAAAACTGTGGGGCAAGCAGTCTCCTATTGGGTGTGCTCTTTTTTTTGAGCTGAACAGAAACACAATGCTGATGTCTGTGTCTCACTCAAAATATACATTGGTTTCCTTTAAAAGTGTGCTGAAATGAACAGAGATTGTGCCAGTATGTTGGGCTGTATTTACCGAAAACAGGTATGTCTTTCTGAATGTGAAGTGTGGGTCAGATACCCTCATCTCTCCAAAAATGACTATGGGGAGAATCTCACCATGTTGTGTGCCTGTAGAATGTGCAGCCCCACTGGGAAAAGTCCAAATATGGGGGAAGAAGGCAAAAATAGGATTGGTCACACTTCATGAGTGCTTGGAAAAATCACCAGTTTTGAACTGGTCTGGAACAAAGGTGAGAGCCCAGAGCTAGAGGAGGAAGGCTGCTCTCTGGGCTTTGACAAGCTCTGTATTGTGCATTTGCAGGCTGTCCAGCTTTCCTGTCTGTAGCCTTGCAACAGCTGCTGCTTGCATCCTTCTCCACTGGCTACTTAGTGAAACAAAAAGATGAGATCTTCTCTGCATGGTATGAAGAATGAATGTCCGTTATATGTGATGGAAAGTGTTTCCTGGATGTCTTTGTATTTCCATGTCCTGTGCAGAGCAACCAACTAAACTGCTGATCTGCTTTTGGTTCTTTTTGGGAAGTAGGGAAATGGCCAGAGTTAAGGACTCATGCCAAGGGTATGGAGAGAGAAATATCAAAATCTTAGAAGGTGATGGCCAGCACCTCGTGCAGCTAATGGTTAGATGCAGAAGGAAACAAATGTCTCAGCTCCACCTACATTGCTGCTTTCAGTGCGTTGACCTCAGAGGGTGAGTGCTTAGCCAGAGATGTGGACTGGAAGGGAGGAGAAAAAAGGAAATAAACAAACAGAAAATTGTGCGATTCAGATGAAGCCCCCAGAGGGCCAAATTCTACCAGTTGTCTGGTTTGTCAGGTTTCCTGGTTTGATTGGAAATGAGGAAAGCCACTGGGGGGAAAAGAGGGCTATAGCAATTATGGAAATGTGGTATTAAAGAGGAAAACTGATGTGAACTTAAGGAATAGTGAGTAAAAAGAATAAGTTGTTTTTCAAGGACCTTAAAACTGAGGTGTTTGATTAGCATTGCTGTGGCAGTCCTAAACCTGTACTATTTATGTAGGAAAATGGAAATGTGTATGAAATACAATATTGCATATACCTGCCAATGTTTCATTGCTGTGTATGAGAACTGCATTATAGCTGTTGAAAAAATCACAGCTTTTGTATATTTTCACTCTGTGTATTTTAAATTAATAATCTTTAATGCATTTCTTTTCTGAGCTGTGAATTTTAATAGCTGGACCTTAATGTTGCTGTTCAAAACCCATGAAAATATAATACATTTTCATGTGTTATTTATCCTTATTCAAATATATTTACTTGTTTCCTTCATTTCTTTGCTTGCATCCTTATCCATCTGGCTTCTTTTACTCTAACTTGGACCGTGATTCATATCCAGGGGAGTGAAAATGTTATGTAAAGGACATCTACATTTAAGAACATTTATTCCATACAGTGGCTGTCACGGCATGTAGGCTAAACACAAGACAGATCTCAAGCATCAGTTAACATCCTCAGATCTCTACTTGTGAAATGGGACCAATAATGTTTATTGTCCCAAGGCTGTGAAAATTACCTGGTATTTGTAAATATGAAGGTTGAGTCCCAGCAGAAAATCTCAAGGGAATTCTCTGGCGTCTGGTGGGCCCTACATATCGGTAGGTCCCAACCTATTGGAAATGTTTTCTGCACAAAAGTTTTTTATCTATGTCAGTGACTATACATGACTTCTAGAAGTAACAAGTGTTTTCTAAGAACCTAGACTTTTAATAATATCTTTTTTCCTCTTTCTCTTATGGTTATTCTATTGTTTACAGTTCCCAACACAGTCATCTTGAAACCATGTGGCTGTCACTGTGGACTTAAGGTGTGTTTGACTTTATGGAAGTAGAAAACCAGGGAGCCAGCCGAATAACCTTTGAATTCAGTACTGAGAATGATTGCCTGTTTCCTTTCCAGAATGGTTTTTCAATAGAGATGGAAAACATCTGGATTTTGATGACTGCTATTTTATATAATGAAGAAAACAAAAAGAAGACAAAGAAAATGAAAAGAGAACAGGAAAATTTCATTGAAGCTCAAAAGGACAGCATATGATTCTTTCTTCAACTGCTTAATGTTTTCCATGGAATACTTTGAGGATGGGAAAAATAATTTTCCCATTACCAGCAACCCCATTACCTCAGGAATAAACTAGCTGTGGCAGCAGGTATCTCTGCCTTCTAGTTGTGAATTCCATAAAGCAACTTAATTTAACCTCAGCTGGTTATTAGTCCAGGATTAAAATAATTCCTCACCTCCACACCCTCAGCCCACAGGTAAAAGCTGGTACTTTTCATTACTAGTCTATATGAAAAAAGAAAATAAAAATGTCCAGATGTTGGAAAGCTGCTGCTGCATAAATATCTTCATCTCCCTCACTTTGTATGGGTACCAGAAGAAATAAAGACAGAGTGAGGGTAGCAATTTTGATGGCATTGTTGGCATGGGGCGGTGGAGACCCACCAGCTGGTGCTGGTCCCACAAGCTGCCTGATGTCTGTAGTACACAAGGATGGACTCACCTCCCATGAGAAAGGAAGCCCTTTCCTTGGGCAGACTGCATTCACCTGGGCTTTGGTGGCCTTTAATGCTTATCATCACATGCAGCATTTCAGGGTGGCATTTTAGTGTTCATAAAGGCTGTTCATTGTTCCAAATGAAAAAATTTGTAATTTTTTAATTCAGCATGGATAAGTTAACATGACAAATGCTAGTTTCCAACCCTTCCTACTTCAGTCAAAGGAGAGGTGGGATTGGCACCTGGAGAAAGGAAGTAAACAGGAGTTGTTTTCATATGGGAAGATGGACTAAGAGAGAGGGAGCGGTACGAAAATAGGGAATAACGTACAATACGGACCCCAATGGACAGAAACAGCATTTGTGGCTGAACAGCAGACTGGGCATAGAAGCAACAGAAGCATTGTTGACTGGGTAGTGCTGCAGGGATGGAAGTCCTGAAACCTGCTGGTGTGCATCACCATCCAATGGAGAATGGTCACCTGAGACACTGGACCTGGCCTCCAAGAAGCAGAACATGTGGATTTGTGCCTCTTCTGCTCAGACAGTTGTGCACCTGGGATTTTCTCTTGTTCCAGTATCCTAGATGCCAAGCTCATGGAGGCATTGGAGTGCAGAAACTGCTCCCACGCAGCCTGTAAGCATCCTGCTTCCTCTGTCATGGCACTGCCCTGCCATTTGAAGCTGGGTGGGAAGCAAGTGACAGCAATAACCTGCTCCTTGATGCTCTTTGATCTCCTGCTTCAGCTGAAATTCATCCTGGTTGGGGAGGCCTGTGTCAAGCTGTCTGCTCCACATATATTCTTAACATGGTCTTAAGCAGGCTCTGGCCCAGCGGTGAAGGGCTCTGCATTGCAGCTGAAGCTCAAAACCCAGGGTTTTAACCTTCCATGAAACAACAGATTTCACAGAGGAAACCATAAATTTTAGTCTTATTTTCCCTTCTAGTCTGGAAAAAAAGCATGATTTTAATCACTCAGTTCATCACTTGGGTCACTTCACTAAACTTCAGGAAGATTCATAATTAATGACTCAGAACAGGCTTTTTTATCAGTTCATATTTTTGCTTTGAACTTAGCATTTTTTCCCTATTCCAGACAGCATCATTTACATAATGAGCAAATGATATATTAATCTTTTGATGTGGACCCATGTTGTTTATCAAGTTTCTCAGATTCTTAAACCTGTCTGTCTTGTCATGTTTTTAAAGATATTAATCTTCAGTGGAGAAAAAAATGATGCTTTCCCCCCTGTGTCATCTTACCCTGCAGAATCACACTACATACCCATCATAAAATCCTGGTAGGGATAATGCATTATAATTTCCTTATGAGGTAAACTAGTAAATCATGGCGTGTCTAACTGATATTTCATGGTGGGTTTGCAGATTCCTCTCCCCAGTTCTGGTTTGATTACTAGCTGATAATTAATTGGGCAATAGTTTCCTTGTAAAAAGCACCACCATTCTGGAAGTGAAATCAAAGGTTAATGTTCATGATGATAAATACTATAGAAATGTTTGCATTAAACTATGACAAAATTTTGGCTGCAGCCACAGCTTCTCAGATTTGTTTGAAATTTTGAATACTGTTTTTCATGTTGCACATCCTTCCGCAGCATTTTGGATAAATAACCTGTTTTTAATGTGATGGGCTAACTCCATGTTGTCCTCAGAAATGCATATTTCCTTCTTTTTGGACAAAAGTTTCTGTGCATCTGTGACTTGAGTGCCATGTGCCTGTTTCAAGGAAAGAGGTATATGCTGGGGCTGGCTATTGTGGCAGTAGCCACCTGCCTGTCGTGCCTCAGGTAGGTGAGCCTACCTCCACAGGAGCAGGAATAAGCACCTTTTGGTGACTAAGGCAAAATCCCAGTTTTCTGGGAGCCCAGATCTATAGTTGGGTTTTGGAGTGGATACATGCTATGTAGTTACTCACTGACCTGCACTCAGGTATCCTAAGACTGACTTCTCTTGTTGCCTTTGCCTGCAGAATATAGAGGAAATCAAATAAAAACAAAAGAAAGGAGGCTTTTGTCCTGCCTCCAGCCTGCTTTGGCAAATTTCTGTAGGCAGCTCTTCTCTGTTACACATCTCAGGAAAACAGGCACAGCTGAATAAATGTGGCCATCATTGGCTTGTTTTTGTGGGCATTTAAGGTTTGGTCTTTAATTCCAGTAAGTTCATTACCAAAGACAATGAATAGGGAAGAGCTCAGTGACTTTCTCTGCAGCAGATACTATCCTTAATGTAAACCCTTCTCTCCATATATTTCCTACTACTTCCTATCCTTCTGTCCTCGCACCCATGCACACATGTGGCCTATCTGCAGGAGAAAAGTATGTGGGAGCAGTGGGCTGTGTAATGATCTGTGCGCATGTTCAAAGGATAAATATTTTTCCTGTTTCCCACAGAAAAGGCAGTGTTGTGACAGACTTTCTTTAGCCATTTTTCTGTTTCTTTAGTTCATTACACACAACTGATCCTACAGATTGTTGTGGTTTAACCCCGATCGGCAACTAAGCACCACACAGACGCTCGCTCACCCTCCCACCACCCCGGCAGGATGGGGGAGAGAACTGAAAAAACTAAAACCCATGGGTTGAGATAAAGGCAGTTTAATAGGACAGCAGAGAAAGAGAAAACAACAACAACAACAACAACAATAACAACAACAACAACAACAATAATATACAAAAGGAGTTATGCACAATGCAATTGCTCACCACCCACTGACCGATCCCCAGCCAGGCCCCAAGCAGCGACCGTTGCCCCCTGGCCAACTCCCCCAGTTTCTATACTGAGCGTGATGCCATATGGTATGGAATAGCCCTTTGGCCAGTTGGGGTCAGCTGTCCTGGCTGTGCCCCCTCCCAGCTCCTTGTGCCCCTGGCAGAGCATGGGAAGCTAAAAAGTCCTTGACTAGTGTAAGCACTACTTAGCAACAACTAAAACATCAGCATGTTATCAGCATTGTTCTCATACTAAATCCAAAACACAGCATTATAGCAGCTACTAGGAAGAAAATGAACTCTGAATTAAGCTGAAACCAGGACAAGATTGAACCTAGGTAATGCAATAACTCTAGCACAGGGGAAAACAATGCTATCATAGTATTTTTAGTGCCTGTTTATCTCAGTTCTTCATTACAAACCTCCTTTTTGGACTTTCAAGCAATGCATGACCATAAACCAATGCTCCACCTGCCAAACCAAGGCCTGAAGCATGGAGTAATTACTTCTGCCACATAAACAGGCTGAGTTATAGACAGAAATGTCACTGCTGCCATTGTACAAAACATTCTGGTCTTGGCGGTGGGTGTGCCCTTCTCAACTACAGAACAGCTGATAAAACAATAGCTGGTGGGTGTCAGTATAGGCATCTTTATGGGTTGGTGGAGGGACATAATGAACACTCAAAGAACAGAATTAATTCCAGTGTTTAAAGGGCTTAGAGCTGCTGCAAAGATGAAGAATATATTTTCCCTTTCAGATGTTTAACATTTCTAAAGATCCCCAAAGAAGTTAGACATTTTTTGGTTTATGGAGTGTTTCAGGATGTTCAAAATTATGTTAGGAACTGTTGTAAACATGGCAGTCCTAATTGGGACTAGGTGTTGCTTTGTTGCCTTACATCAGAGATTACTTTAGGATTGAGAAAGAATTTGATAGCTGCTTTGTACAAAGCGGGGTGAAAGGTTGAGTCTCCTACATCTGTATTTACATCCATCAAACAGTTGTGATATACTTGAGCAGTCCCATCAGTCATATGTAAGGATTCTCACGTGCTCACATGTAGTCAACTGTACTGCACTGAAATTATTGAACACAAAAGACCAGTTAGGACACATACCTGTCTGGAGATTAAAGAAACCCATGACCATAAGTTTTGTTTTGTTCTTTGAGTCTCTGTATGGCTCCAGGACTTCTAATGCACTCCCTGAGTCTTGTAACAGCTTGATTACAACGTCTCTTGTTAATTTTTATATATTACGATGATTCTTAAAAATTTTGTTCTGATTTTTTTTTTTTATGTCTTTTGAAAATTATGGGACAAGACAATACATTTGTTTGCACAATGTTTTCCTTTACTGTTGTAGCAGAATCCTGTGTTTATTGAAATAGAAGCAAATGTTTGTCACAAAACTAACAAGTTTTTCTTTCTTTTTTTTTTCTGGGGAATCTATTACAGGCTTATTTTTACCTTTGATTGTCATCACACAGATTTTGTGCCATCCACATGATTCTGACTAAAATATCTTAACTACCAAGGTAATCTTTTATCTCTTTTGGCAAATCCTAATATCCAAAACCAAAGAGTTTCCATAGACAAGATTCTCTATCTCTGAAAAAGCAGTCAGAGCTCCAGAATGAGAGGTTTTTTTGATACTTTTTTTTTTCCCTGAAGGTCTGTGTGAGTTTGGGAAGGGATAATCTTTACTGGCTCTTACCTTTTCTTTCACTGGAGGATATTTCCTAGCAGCTGGAAGGAAAATGCAAGCTATAAAACCACTTATCCGGTCCCTTATATCTGTAATGCTCTAACCCTGCCAGGTCCTGAAAATCCACAGATGTTTAATTTGCTCCTTTGTAAAAACGCTTATTTGTTGGTCCTGTGTTTAACTTCAGTAATAGAGCTTTTGGCAGTCTAAGTGCTATATTTTAATATTCTTTAAGGTTTTGCTTAGTTTGAAATATGCTGTGTTCTTGGTTTTTTTGTTCATCTGGTTGTTTTGGCTTTGTTTTATAGTAGTTTTTGTCTTCCTGGAGCTCAAAGAATGTATATGGCATTTGTGGAGGCCTGAGCAAAAGCAAGGACAGAGAAGGTAGTCAGAAGCCCCTCTCCCTTTCCTTCTCAGGCATCCCTTTCTTCTGGCAGAATGAGGGGTGTAAGATGGGGCTGCCTCACAAGTGAAACCTGCAGGGACCAGCCTCTTCATGCCTTTTCTGCTTTGCTGCATCTCAAGCTTGCCTTCCCTAGAGGCGCCCTGCACTTCCCCTCAGAGTTGACGGGAGCTGCAGAAGACATGGAAAGTAAGGCTCTTGCATGGCACTGGTTCAAAAATAACAGATTTTATGGGAATACAGTAATTACTGGCACCTTGTCAGTAAATGTTACCATTGAAAATCTTCCTGTTAAAGTCAATTCTTCCATCAAAGTAACTTTTCCACAGTAAGTATGGTGATATGATATATGATTACAATTTTTTTCAGACAAACCCCAGCCCTTTTTCACAGGTGCCTGGACTCAGCCCTCTCTCCTCCTTGCCTCTCTCTTGCTGAAATTAAGTCTGACATGTATTAATCCACTCTGGTCCTGTGCTGAATTAGTTCATGCCTGGAGTTAGTCAACTTCATTGCCTAGGTGAATGCCTAGGCTTGGGGAATTAGTGCTGAGAGCTGCCCACTCACCATTTATGTGTATAATGGGTAGAGGAAAATGATCCTGAGGCAGGTTCAGTTCAGGGAAGGTGCAGAGTTGTTACCTGTTGTTCATTCCTCGCTTGGGTAAAGTCAACAACTTCCTCTTTGACATGGTGACCCCAGCATCGGGACTGACTGTGTCAGAGTTACGTTATGGTCTGGGGCCCTGGCTCTCTGCTGCGGTTTTTCCTTACTGTTAAAATGGGCCAATAATACTCCCTTATCAAGCCTCAGAGGGAATTTAGAAGATTAAGCAAGTATTATCTGTGCAGGGTTGGAGATTGCATACACAGACATGTGCAGGCAGCTGGTAGCACTGGATCTATTGCATAAACTATGAAAAGGAAGAAAAGAAGTATTTATTATCTAGATGAAAACAAACACTTAAAAAAATAAAAAGGCCTTAGGGAAGATAAGGAAGTTAAATACTGCATGGTCATCCAATACTGGCAGGCAATGAAGTGTAGAACCAGACAGTCTTCAGGACAGCGTGTGTCCATGCTGCCTGCCGCACATGGTGAGAGCCACTGAGGTAGATTTATGTGAAACCATAGGATAAAAATCTGCAACGTGTTGCTGAGTTATCCAGGGACCCAGAACAGCTAGTGGTCTTGCACCAGAGAATTAAAGAGAATTCAGACTGTGGGATTGGGAAAGCTTCCAGCCTGAGAGGAAGGGGCTGCCTTTCCCTCCTGGGCAGAAATGTTCTGTTTTGGGGCAGGCAGGGTTGCTGATGGTAAGATGGGATGCCCCTTCCTCTGCTTCCCCAGACATCTGAGGGTTGCTTTGAAACTATACATGTGAACAGTTATGGTGTGCCTTAGGCTGATTTGCAGGTGTGTGCTGAGCCCTCATTGCCCTTCTTGCCACTGAAAATTAGGCTGGATAAGGTATAAATTTACTCCCTGAATCCTTATTAGAGTTAGTTTTAGTATCTCCAAAGTACTTAGTATTCACACGTTAACAGAAGTGCTGGAGTCAAGCTCTCATCTTGCATGCAGAAGCCTTGTGTGTAGTGCCTGGGCATCTGAGCATATGTGACTGGGGCCAAAATCTGACCTAATCTGAATGGCATGACACATAGCATGACTGGTTGTTATAAGTTATGCACATAGACTTGAATTCACATGGGAGTAAATGGCAATTCATGAAGAAATCTTTGTTAAAACAGCCTTCCTCATCTTGCTGATGAGGCCAGGAGGTTGCACAGTCACCTCTGGTGCTGGGACAAGACCTATGTCTCTGCATCTTTGTCCTGCCCTTGAGAGACCCTAAAGCTGGTAGCTCAAGGCATGGCCACCAGCTCTGGGGCCGCCAGGTGCTTTGCCTTGGCTATTCAATATGCTAATTATTTGCTGGCTTCCTGCGCAAAGCTTACGTGGTACAGAGGACTTTGTCCCAGCCTTCTACGTCAAAAGGGAATTAAATTTCATTGCAAACACAGGTTGCATAGTTGAGCCCTTAAGCCTACAACAAACTGTGCAGTTTAATCTGCTGCTGCTGTAGAAAAGGTATCCTTGTTAAATAGTTTAAATTTAGCTGGTAGAGCCCTTGAGAAATTATTTTTGGGACATATCCTGTTTACTGATCTCCACTAATCCCGTTATCTATTAATTCTGCTGTTTAAGAGCACATGCCTAGACCTTGTACTGTGTTGCTAATTTGTCTCTCTGCTATATGAAGCAGATACTCAAGGAAATTAGAAAATTACTCTGGCAATTTCTACCAATTCTCTTTATTAGTGCTTTGAGCAGTAGATCAGATCTGCATGTCCAGGCTAAAACCTGGCTGACCTTTTCTTCACTCTCAGTTTACAAACATAAGGAGGAAGTTTGTTTATTGCAGATATGCAATTTGCTGAATACACTTGCAAATGTTAGCAGCCCAAGCTCCCTCGCTACTGCTGCTCAGAAGTGCCATGCTCTTGAGTGAAAGATGCAGTGCTCAAACTGCGGTGGTGTGGAGGAGAACTCTCCCTCTGCTATTTGTCCCCTGCTGTAGGCCCCTTATCCAAAAGGGCTTCTTGCTGGTGCAGCCCATTGCTTTTGTTTTTTAACTTTCTGCCCTGGCAGGGAACAAAGGCAGATGAAAAGTGAAGGATTGCTCAGCAAGCAGGATGTCATATACATATTACCAGGTACGATTTGCTTTCAGGCACTGCTGGGGCTGCCCAGTGTTTCTGCTCAGAATTTAGGTGCTATAAACTATCCTTGCGATGGGAAGAGTGTTGTTCCTAAATGCTGCTGGTCTGGAAGACAACACTACATACCAGAGCAGTGCAAGTGAGGCTGCTGAGAGTTCGGAGATTAGTTAATAATGAGGATTTAGTTATGAGCTGACATGACAACCTGTCACAGGATAGATACGCAAGTGTTGTGGTCATGCTGCTGCTGTTCCAGCTTGTACTGGGATCGTCCCTAGAAAAGCCACCATGCAGTGTTACATACTTGCATACTATCTGGGAAATTTAACACAATATACTGTCCCTGCTTAAGCTGCCCAGTTAAACATTTGAATTCCCAGTTAGACTATCCCAGCCCTACTGAAGAAACATCATTCTGGTTTACTGCAGAAAACAAAACACCTTGGAGAATAGCAATACTTCAGTAAGACTACCTCAAACTCCTCTGTAAAGCCTTTATTCCACTGTTACCATTAACAACACAATGACAGCAAAAATATATGGAGGGAAAGGGAAGAGAGGGACAGAGTATGTGAGGGAGAAATGCTCTCACATGGCTTTTTAAATGTATGAAAAGTATTTCTGTGGATACACTCTCATGGCAGCTCTTCTCTGAGTTGCTGGCAGGCTGTGGAAACAAAACAATCTGATTTTTAGACAAGATGCCAAAGTATGTATAGGGATCTGCTGTGTAGTTATGGCACTGAGGGAGAAGGATCCCCATGGATCTGAGCATCATGTAAAGTAGCTCTCTGAGAAGGGCACTGTTGGGAGGGTGGGACCTGCTGTCAGGAAAGCTCCAGTCTGTTTTCTTCTTGCCCTGGGGAAGTTATCTTCATACAAGTGAGACCAATAAAAAGCCTGTCCAAACACTAATTTTATTATTGGATAATATTCCTTTAAATTCTCATTTTATTAAAACAGAGGAAGTTTGCATTTCCTAAGGGCTGAAGACCAAAGGCATTTTCTATTTACAGTCACAAAGTTATTCTTTTCTTTGTGTAGCCTCTTGTAAAATGTTGCTCTAAGAGTGCTTCATGCAAAATTAAGAAGTGATATTAAGCAAATGAGTTTGCACGAATCAGAAAAATCATAATTCACAGCTCTTTACGGTATGATATTTTTTATGGAAAAACTTTAAATTATCTCTTCCCCTTCCAGTTCTTTTATTTCTGTACTATTAAACTCTCTTTGTAAGGCTGTAACTCTCTCAACAGAGCACTTTCCATGGACAGACCCTGATGTTTGCAGAGTGTTGTGGTGACCAGTAAAGAACATAAGTGCGAATAGGTGCTATTTTATCTGGAGAGAAAAGCCTTCCTTTCTTCTAGAAGACCTGTCCAACAAAAGACAAGGCTTCCATGGGCTTAATATTCAATCTCCATCATGGAGAAGAATCAGCAGCAGTGCCTCCAGGGGCAGATTTTTTCCAAAAGCATCATCAGTGAGCTGGGTGAGGGAGTGAACAGTGAAGTCTCCATATCTATGAGTGATATTAAATTCTTGAAGGTAATCAAATGTGTTGATGAAAAGAGACTCGAGATGAATCTTGCAAAACTGAGTGAACAAGCAAAAAGGTAGTAGATGAGTTTCAATGTAGATAAATATAAGGTCATGCACCTAGGGAAAAACAATCTTAACCATGCCTACATGATGCTGAACTTGGAAAGAGATCTTGGAGTCACTGTTGAGGGCTATCTGCAATTATCTTTCAAAACATAGCAGCAGCAGCCAAAAAACCCAACAAAATATTGGTGAGCATTAGAAGGGTGATGAGAACAAGGAAAATGGCATAATTTTACTTGATGTGTGCCCATGCTAAGTGCTGTGTGCAATTCTGATCTCCATACCACAAAAAGGACTTAGAAGAAGGCAGCAATCAAGACCAATATATTCTGAAGGATACTAAAATACTGGATATTAAAAAGACTCATCATCTTGGAAAGGAAGAAACTGGAGAGCTATAACTGAAGCCTACAAAACCAGAGAGGAGGAGGACAAGCCTAATGCAGAACTAAATGCCCCAGTACTGGGGCTAGGGGACCTCACTGAAATTGATAATCAGTTTAAATCAGCTAAAAGCAATCCACTGTGTGGGTAGTGAACGTCTGAAGTCGATATTGCAGGAGACCATAGTAGCAGATGGCACCAGCATACTCAAAAACAGATTAGACCATTTCATGGATAATAGGTCTCAAAAAAGATACTTAAAGGTCTAAGGGACACAAAAAGAGGCATGTATCCTCTAACAACCCTAACACAGCAGCTGAGTGTGCTGGAGGAGGGTGTAGGAGATCAGAGTAGGAAAGCAGCAGAGTTTGCGTTCGTGACTGGTGTCTGCCATTGCACTGCTGGACGCAGAGCATCGGGCTGGATGCACCTGGGGTGTAACCTCTCAGTTTGTACCCAGCTGTTTGGCTGGTCTGTGTCCAGTTCAAGACAACAACTGAGGCCAGCACTTGGAAAAGGGAAATAAGGGATTAGGACTTCACACAGCTGGCAAACACAAACTGGCTCCAAACTAGCTTTCCCCTTTGAAAGCAACTGGTTGCCACCTAGGGCTGCCAGAGCACTGCCAGTGCTTAGCTC
>VZTL01061339.1:0-17230 GCA_013400535.1 Scopus umbretta
ATTCTCAAGTTCTAAGGGAGTTCTGCCAAGCAATCTTTGCATGCCTTGGTGACAACAGAACTCTTGCAATATTCAAGGCTCCCTGAGGTACTTTGGAAGTCCCAAGGGCTCTTAGTCTTCCTAAATGTCCTTGAATGAGATTAAAAGCCTGGAGTTTTCAGGTTCTTTCCACTCCAGGGGTAAGCAAGAAGGTCCTAAATTTTCTTTCTTTTCTTGATTTAACATGGACCCATAACTGATATTCATATTTTCCCCTGTGCTTATTTATAGACTTACTGGATTCTTCTTTTAAACTAGTTTAGCTTTGGACACTGCAGTTTGGACAGGAGCAAATGTTCCATTTGTAGGACTGACTAAATTAAGAGTGAACAGAAAAGAAACAAAAATAAAAGCACGATGAAGATACCAGCTAGTGATTTTATTTTGTTATGTGTCTTATAGATGTCATAGATGAAATGGAGTGTTTGTTCCATGGTGAATCTGACATTTTTGAGAACTGCATTACAAGGTTTGGCCATATTCCAGAATAAGCAGAACTCTTTCTGAAGCGTCTGTCACAACTTTGTGTTCATTCTCCTACAGCACAAGAGGAAGCCCCTTCTCTCTTGAAAATCTGACATACCTATCCCGTTACCCTTCTTAAAGTACAATAGGGTTGCGGACCATCCGATTGGAATCACATGGCCAAGCTTGAAGAGTTGTCATACTTTCACAGGTAAAATAAACCCATTTAAAAAAGAATACGTGCTTCTGTGTTGCAGTTGTGTCAATTACAGGAGTGAGGTTTTTTTAATTATTAAATTGTGAAATTTTTACTTGAGCTATAGTAGTAGCTAGATAAATAATGAATGGTGCAAAACGTAACTGTTACAGGATGCTTTAAAAATAATAATAGCTTACACTGGGTGAAATTTTAAACAGCTGCGAATGAACAGACATCACGCAGTGCATTAGAAATGATGAAGAACTTATTTTCAGCATTAATGTGACATTAAGCTATTTCACAGATATCAGATGAGGAAAGTTTGAATGGGGATGGACAATCATTCACCACACATGCACATTAAACACATAGAAGTAAAAGAGGGCTTTAGCCTTCAAAGTTGCAGAATCCTGACATACACCAAAAAGATCCAAAACACATGACAATGCATGTGAAGACAAGTAGACTTCGTAACAGACTACTCACTTACCAAAATACATCCAAAATTACTGCATGATCAATTGACTCTATGAAGAAAATAAATTATTATACAAAGACTTGATGATGACCAAAGCACTTGGCAAAAATAAGACTTCAGTGTCACAATCTTTTCCTCATGGCCGCACATACTGATGGTACAGGGGGAGGGGGAAATGGAGAGGGACTTTCTGACTACAAGAGACCATAGATGATCACTTTATGCAAGCTACAGAAAAACCTGTTTCTCTGACCTTGAGGCAGTGAAAGGTGACTAATTAGTCTTCTCTGCTTTGACACCTACAGTTCACTGCCCTTGGTGCAAGAAATGTGTGGCAATTTTTCTCTGGATTCTTTAGTAGCTTGAAAAATGAGATGATAAGACATATCTGGTTTTGTGACTAATGTTCATGTGGTTGCAAGAGTGTCTTACATTGTCAGATATATTAACATAACGTTAGAGTTTCAAAATCATTAGGGTATTCCATAATGTAAAAACACTGTGCAGAAAATACCTTTCTGTCTGCAAAATACCCTTGAGCAGTATTTTCTACTATTTCTACAGGATAGCCATTGCAAAAAGAGAATGTAGTTCTTCCAGGAGGTAATGAAAATTCAGACAAGATTTCATTTAGCAATTACACCCGCAGATGCTCATTTTGAAATCTTTCACATGGTGTCAAATTCTGGTGGTGTCAAGAATAATAAGACAGTTCTGAACATATTGAAAAAGGTCATGCAGGAAAACAGACATTGTTAATGGTATAGTCACATGTCTGGGGATATGAAACTTTTGACAGTGATTTATTTTTGAGGGAGACACATATTATACAAGCTGTTCAAGTACAACTTTGTGGGTAAATACCACTCTAGAATGTTGTTAAAGGCAGCCTAATAATGGTGATATGAATGATAAAGTGATATTAATAGCAGGTCCTTGGGCCTTTTTTGTTACAAGTTGAAAATAAGCAACCACTTGAATTTCTGGTGTCTTATGAACTACCAAGTGACTGCTGCAGTCCTCTGTAAAGCTGATATAGCTCATTGCCTTAAGCTGCAAGATCTGTGAATAGAACACAGCAGAAGATAATAATTGTATTCTTCTTATGATTTATTTTCATTTTTTGTTTCAAAATAAAATAGAAACCTTTGAATGCCTTAAGTGTGTGCCTTTTAAGTGTAAAGGTTAGGTTATTCACTTGGATGATAAGATTCAAAACAGTTTTTGCTCTACACTGAAAAATCTCACTCAAAATATCTTATATCTGCAGGTCAGGACCTTGAACAATCAGCTTGAGATAACATTTTCACCAACATAAGGAAACAATGCAATACAACAAAAAATGTTCTGACATAAGCTGAGGTCACAATACTTCTTTCTGAGCACATTTTTGTCTCAGAGTTTCCACTCTCATCTATTTTTATCAAAACAGTTTCAGAAGACCGCTAAAAGTTACAGCCAGTATATGTTTCCTGGCAAGAACTTTTTTCTTTCAAATGCAGAAAGCAATAGTTCTCTGTCATATGGTTTCACAGTCCAGAAAGAAACAAGCCTGATCATATTTACCATCAGGAGGGGGTTATAACTTGATTAATTCCAATTTTAATTAATCAAGACACTCAATTGTACAAGTACATAAATGAGATTTGTTAGGGTTCAAGAAAAAGCTGCATAATCTGCTTCTATTCATTTTCTCAACATACTTTCTGAAACATTCATGATCATATGTGCTTATGACTAGAAAGGTATTCTGCATGTGCAGATGGTGGCACAGCAAATTTGATCTCAAAAGTTCTCCTCAGGAGTTCAGAGCTACCAAGCAATATCAATGTACCCAGCTTGCATTACTCCATGCACCATAACCTGCATTTCACTCATATGTGAATTATTAGCCATGCATGCAGTTCTGTTTTGAAACACACTGAGAAATGACAGGTGGAAGTATTAAGAGCTATCTTCTCCATGATCTTCCAAAGCAGCTTCACGTTTCAGTTGCTAGACTCAGTTTGGATGAATCTCTATAAATTTAAGCTAAGGAATAACTAAGCAGATCATGCTGTGTTTGCCAGCTGGATAATTACAGTCTTAAGGGAAAATGAACATTAAATCAAGGCAGATGAAGGTGTTTATCCTATTAAAGAAACAAATCCATAGAAATTGTTTAAAACTTTATGGAGGTTTTGCTAGTTTCAGAAGGGTACAAGGTTGCGCTGGTACTTGTCTGAAGGTACTAATATAAATTATTGATCTATCTTACTTTCTCTGTCCAATAACAGTCAGGAAGAATGAATGGGGATTATGGATAATGCAGTGCCCAGTAATTTTTCAGTGACAGTTAAAGCAAGTTTCTGAACTTACCAACAGGTCTTAACAGCACAAGTGAAAAGATATGAATGAATGAAGTGCTTACATGAAAAAAAAATATAAAACAACGCACTAACAAAAGTATTTTTTTCAGTTTGTTATCCTACTTTTTACAGTTTATTTATTGTAAGCATCCTAATATTTTCTTCAAAATTACAAATATTTTATGACCTTACAGTCTACAAGTTAGGGACAACCAACTTATCCCTGAATGATTTTAGAAATGCAGAAGTAGTATCTTCCTGTTAACAATTCTCTGTAGAGTGGCCACCTGAAAAATGAGTCACAAGCCATCAAACATTATAGAAAGAATAAACCATATGTTAAGGTTTTCCAGAGAGTATGCTTAATCAGACAAATCAGCCAAGTCAACTCCTAAAATTGTAGGCAGACAGAAACTTCTTGACTGGAAAGAGGAACGAGAAAACTTGTGTCAGTGTTATGTGATAAGAATTTCCAATATCTAGAGAAATCATCTGCCATGCACATTCAAAGTTCAGTTACCCAAATAGACATTGACTTTATTGCTTAGTTTCACTGTGTTTTTAATGCATTTGGGTTCAGCAGATTTTCAGTCAGTCAAAATTTCCAGCTGCATGGCAGTAATTGCAAAAATCATTTTATTATATTGTACAGGGTGAGGTGGAATACACCAGAACTCCTTTAACTTCTGCTGTTCATGAACTACTGTGTAGTAGTTTTGTCATTTAAATGTCGTCTTCTTTCCATGACTAATATAGTGACTCAGTTCATACTGACAGTAAGTGAGGAGTCTGTCTCAAGGATTCTATATCTTTTGGGGTTTAGATTATTAGGCTTATTTCAGTGCAAAGTGAAAAGTTGCTGCAAAGATCTCACCACACCTTGCCATAATCTGATTTCAGGAAAGGGATTTATCAAGCCAATCAAATATAAACCTAACAAAGAGACATACTGGCAGACAATGTTTCAGATGTTGTTGATCTTATTTCTCTTCAGGCCCTTGACAATGATTGTAAACTTACAGTGGTATTTCTGTGCCTTGATTATTACAGGTAAACCAAGCTAAAATTTAATTCTCTCTGGTTTGTATTTACAAAAAAATATTTGCTTTTTTTTCCCCTCAATAATGTTTTAATAATTATCTTGTCAGATTGTTGCACATGCCAGACAAAGATGTCTTCATAATATAATGTATAATCACATGATATGCAGTGTAAGTTCTCCGCTGTATCAGGCAGTACAGTGCTCTTTTTTTAATACATACTTTTTCTTCTTTCATATTTTTCTGCTCTTAGATGAGTTGCAATAGCACTTTGTTACAGCTACAGGAGATATATGGGATATGAGAGATTTACCTGTTTTCAATCTGATACAAAAGAAACCTGGAAGCTTTAGAAAAAGGAAAAATAAATAGAAAAAGGAAAAATAAATAGAAAAGGGAAAAATAAATAGAAAAAGGAAAAATAAATAGAAAAAGAGAGTGGAAAAGTGTACTTTAAAATATAATCATTCTACTTTTTAAGATTTCTAAGATAATAACCATTAATGGATTCTTCTTGATTTATTCCCTCAAGTTGCTATTATTACTTACCACTTTTCTAGAAACCTAAAATTCTTCAGCCTTTGCAATCATTCCTATCATCTTGATCATTTGATCAAGAGATTTATTAACCTCAGACAATTACTGTTATGTTACAGAACAGAACCCCAGAAGCTCCTCTGTCTACAGTGAGGACTGCAGTAGACATATACTGTGACAAATTAAATGATAAAACTGCATGACTTGATTAAAATCTTGATTATACTGGAATAATAGGAAAAACATGATTTTATTGTTTACCTTTCTTTCCAATCAACTATCGTACAATGTATTTTAAAAGTAAATTTTTTAACTTGTCATAATTATTCCTTCAAACTAAGGTTTCTGTTTACTGTCCATTTAGATAAATGTGTGTGTGTGTGTGTGTTCATAAATATACAGAGTTTGTCATTGACATCAGAAAGTCTGATTTCCTTTTGCACAGGGAAACTGCTTTTAAACACAGGTAGGCACAGACCACTGCCAAAAGGGAAAAATACTTAACTGCAAGTGATTTTCTCTGTCTAGCATTGTCTCTCTATATGCAAACTCTATGGCCAACTTCTTCTGAATTGCTGTACTTACAACAGAAAGGAAAGAAAGCACATGGAATAGAAAAAAAAGATGCTCTGAATTAGACATGGGAACTTTTGGTTCAGTGGGAGCTGGAAAGAATATGACAGGATGGGTTTAAGGATACTCTTTGTTCCTGTTAACTAGATATGTTTCAGATAAGACTGAAATTAGAGAGAAGATGAAAGGAGACGTTAGTCAGTTACACTTCAAAAGATTTTCCACAATGGTTGAATTGTCTTTTCTGACTGTTGGTGTCACACATAAGGATTGTGCATGATTTAACAGGCTTTTTGCAAAATACATGTAAATGCTGGTCCTTGCTATCTTCTCAGGAGCACTATGGTAGGACCTGGGGATTAGGCAGTGAAGAGAGGGAAGGAGAATGGACCACTTATTTGTTTGGGAAAATATATAGTGTCCTTGAGGCTTTAAAGAATGTAAGAGCTTGTATTCACACCATAAATGGCATCACTTCTAATTCAAACATCTTGGTATACTAGTAAAAAAAAGTGGTAATTCAGCAAGAGCAAGTAACAAGATAGCTATCTGCAATAAATGTCCTTGCTTTACTCTTCAAGAATAACAAGAGATCTCAATGACAATACTAAGATTCACATTTTTTGATTATGTAAAGAGTTAGCTAAATATGAGCAACCATCCCATTCCTTAAAATAGTTAATGGCTGTTCAGACTCAATTAAAATAGGAAGAGGATTTTGAAAAAGGACTTAGGTTTGTGTCATCTGCTAACACCGCACTGAGAGGCAGTTCAATGTTTAAAGGAATTACATACTACCTTAAATCAAATTCCAGCCTGGCTGTACTTGGCACTAATAGATGTGATTTTTAGTGTACCCTATGACAAGCTGATTCCATGGTTGTTGCATACAACTACCATAAGTGTTCTTAACAGGGCCAAGGTCTTGCTTTGCTCCAAAATGATGGAGTGCAACACTTAAAGCCTATCATGATAGGAAAAATGCTGTTTTATGATTTCAGTCAGTCATAAGTGGTCAACAACTGATTTTAAAATCAGAATTTAAGAAACAGAAGGACATAGAAGACAGTGACAGGTACGAAAGATAGAGAAGAGAAGGGAAGTGCCAGAGAGCACAAGACAAGTCTTGGGTCTCATATGTTCCAGGTGAGCTTTCCATGTGGATTGTGGTTTGGAAGAAAAGCATGCATCCTCTCATATTTTGGCTAGAGATGTAGAGAGGTAGCACTGGTCAAGCCTTTTGAACCAGGAAACACATCTAAATTGCCAAGCTGTGAATGTCACTGGACCCTCAGTGTAAACTAAGCATCAAACAGGGGTCAAATTTAGTTGGATAGAAATATGCCCCATTTCAGAAATCTTTGCTTATAAGGGTCCTTTTGGCATTAAAATTTGGCACTTTGGAAATTCTGGAACCTCTGCAGCTATGAAGAAATTTTAAGGATCTAAACTTTGGATTTAGACATCTAAAATGGTAACTATCAGTGAAAAATCTTTGTCTTGGTAGTCTTATCTCTGTCTTATTTTAAGACATCAAAAACTGTTCAAGACAAATAAATTCTAGCACTCTCCTTTAGGGTGTTGTGATCTTTGAAAAGATGTTTACATATTCATTTGAATTGATTTCACCATCTGTTCAGATATGAGTGGCTGCTAAGAGATCTGCATAATGATACTTAAAGTTCCCTTCACACGGTGGAAGTTTTCGTTACAAAACCATCTTTGCCTGCTGCCCTACAAACTAGTAGAGTCACTCTCTGAGAAGGCAGGAAAACTTTAAAACTGGTTTTGTAAAGATCTATAAAAGTCCTGGGAAAGTCTGACGTGGGCAGTGCCCATCCTTTCAGGAAACATTTGTTGGTTTTGTTTAGGGAGGGACTGCCATGGTCTAAGAGAGACATAAAACTGAAAAAAAAAAAAAATGGAATTTATTTCTGTATCAAAATTGATGAAAGTTTCACTCTTAACAGGTTGGGTTTTCCCAGCAGATACCATTTTTGGAAGCAAATGTCTCAAACACAGTGAGGCCTTTATTATTTGTTTATAAGGAGACATTTCTGTGTCACTTTGGAAACATCAGCATGCTAGCAACCAAGAAAGTTTTATCTAGATGAAGGCTATAAAAAATTGTCAACAGGTTATTAAACTGGTCACTGACAGAAGCAAAATAGCCTCAGGCATACAAGGGTGCAGAATAAGATCAAGAAATCTATTATTTACAGTGTACACCTTTTGGCTCTCTACCAGTTTTTCACAGAAAAAAGTCTTGAGAAGTTTATTGTCTGAGTCTAACCAATTAAAAATTTAGGAGCCCATTACTGTATTGGACATAATTGTCAGGGTTTTGGTAGTGAAGGGGGAGCAGGGACAACCTTTGTAGGAGGGGGTCAGCTGCTGCCCTGTGCCAGACACAGCCGCTTCAAGCCATCTCCACAACAGAGAGCATAGATACACTGCATGCCAAAGCTGGAGCAATGCGATGAGTTTACGGTGCCTCTGACAGTGTCTGACAGTGCCATCTGACAGTGAAGACATTTAAGTACTGACGGTAAACATGAAGAAAACAATGCCAAAGGACGGACACTGGACAATGGAGGAGACATAAGAGAGAAGCAAGAAATATGCCAGGGCAGGAGGGATGGAAGAGCAGGAAAAATGCCATGACAAAGCTAATCACCCTGAGCAGGGCAGGAGCAAGAGACGCACCTGAGCAGGGACAAAGAGGAGACCCAGGCAGACCATAAAGGCACTGCAGCCAGTGGAGACACCCACGCTGGAGCAGCTGAGTGGGAACCACAATGCACTGACCCCCATCTCCTGTGCCACCCATTGCCTCCCGGAAGGGATCGAGTGTAACCTGCAGTGAGGGAACAGGGGACCATGAAGGCGGGGGAGGAATTGATGTGTCCAGATGGAAGCCGAGATGCTTTCCCTACAGTGTTTATCTGTTTGTTTTTATTTTTAAACACAAGAATCAGTAATGAAAGGTTTGCTAATTGGCAATAAATTAAATTGATTTGACTTCCCTGACTCAAAATTTGTTTTGGCTAAGGGAGAATTACTAAGAGAGAAGATTCTACACTTAGTTTTTCTGCAAAGAAAACAGAAACTATTAAGAAGGTTGTTTCTTTTTTTTTCCTCCTTTGAGTATCAACTGTGGTGAATGGTACTTACCAAAATAAGCAGTATATTTCTTTAGTTATTTTAAGATCAAGCACCTAAGACACCATTACTGTAATTCTTAATTTGTGAAATATGTGAAATTTGTGAAATCTTTGATCTGATTTAATCAAGCAGTCAGAGAGAGAAAGAATTTTCAGAAAAAAAGGTATTTTTACATTCTCTCTAGTAATTCTAAAATATTGGACTGAAAAAAGGTAAAAGAATGGGGACTAAATTTCCTTGTGCCTGTATAAATGCTGAAATTGACTGAAGCTACATGAGCATGGTCAAAAAATTAATTAAGTTAACTAAAGGTGTGAGTTTAAAGTAGATTACTTAACCCCATCTACTACTCATATGAACATGTTCATTCAAGTTTTAAATGGAATAATTGATTTGGTGCAATTCAGTTCAAAATGCAATAAACCAAACTGAACTGAAATCCTGTAATTCTTATTAACCATCACCACACAGAGGTTAATGTAATTTAATTAGTCCACTTCAAAGACTAATCCACAGTAACTTTGGAATGTCTTTGGATACCCTTTGTGAAGAGACCAGATGGCTCAGGAAGTAACAACCGTTCATTATCTTTTTCAGGAACCTGGTTCAAAGTTTATCCAAGCTGATTATAAATAGAAGTTGTTCAGTGAAAATATGTTCAGCAATGTGAGTGTTTCATGGATCTACCTAGAGGGTAAATCAAGGCTGAAAAAATTATTACCATGGTTGATATTAAGTATCTTGTGAGCTCACTTAGCAAAGGTCAACAATGTAGCTAACAGGAGAATAAATTGTTCTTTCATGTACCTCCAGGACAGAATTAAGGGAAGCTGACAAGGCAGGACTCAGAAGTGGTGTATTGCTGATACATTAAACTGAATACATTTCACTGGGAGACGTGACTCTTACCCATTTGTTAGGACTAGTTATTTACACATATTCAAGCAGAATAGCCCCAACAGAAGTTAGAACACTTGTTGGAATTTGGGAGAACAGATTTGAAGTTCTGTGTATGGCTCAGGTAGAATGGAAATTTGAGCCTGGGAACGCCAGAGTGAATCTCCGTGTCCTGCTTTGTGAGAAAAGATAAATAAATAAAATATTTTAAAAAGGATTTCCTGAAATCTCGGACAAATCCATTTCCCTCCTAGTCATCCCTGTGTGTGTATCTGTTTGTTGTAACTAATGAGATCTCTCTCTTCATTATATTTGATGGGGTCCCTTGATAACTAGTGGGTGAAACAATTTCACAAGTAGATAAGGCACCTTCTTGTGTGTGTGCATGCATGTGTGTTGCACTTTCAGGAATTTTCCAAATCAGTGAAAATAAAACATAGTAGTGATTATTCAGATCAATCACTATAACTCAACAGAGAGCTGTGATCTGCACTTCTTTGTTTTGATTTTCTTCCAGTGCAGTTTAGTTTGCTGAAAAGCACTCAAGTTAACTCTGGAAATCAAGGTTATTTATCTGCAGTTGTATTTGTCATACAGAACAAAAATGTCAGCACCAAGCTTCCCGTATGAACAGACATCAACTGACTAATTTCTGTTTGTGTTCAAAGCACAAGTGAAATGCTTGGTACTTCTCTGATCTTCTCTCAAAGGTAATCTCTCTTAATGATTAAATTTAATTCTTTACAAAGATTTCTGTTGTGGCAACACAGCAGGACACATCAGCTTTTCTTTTGCTCCCTTAACAACAAGCACTGAGTATTGTTCCTTTATTAGGGTATTGCCCTCTTAAAACTGAGTCTTGTGAGGAAATAAAATACTTTTTCTCCTTTGGAACTCACTGCACATCAGTAGCGAGTATCACATCACGAAGCAGGTTACATAATCATAAAGTTGTAAATAATTTTACCATATTTCTTCCTATTTGTAATGTAATATTTTACCACAATTCCCATTTCACACAGATTTATGGTTAGGATTGTGATCACTCCTCATCTAAAAGATTAAACTGTGCAAACCCCCATCAAATACAGGTACTGACAAGTGTATTGTCTTATTTTTCTACACTTCCTTCTTTCTACTTCCACTGGGAGAGGTGGATGAAAAAAAGAGAAAGTGGGAAGAAAATGCAAGAGAAAAAGAAGTTAAATAGTTCTACTAGTTTACAGAATCCAGTGTCATAGAAATCAGCCCAAGTAATTACATTCACACTCAGAGCTCTAAGTATGCAAAAGATTGAAATTCAGGATGTCTGGATATAGACTTTTAGTTCAGCGCACCATAAATACAAAATTGCCTATATCTGCACTCACTTAGATTTTAGGCCATAAACAAAAAAGGGAAAAATCAAAGCCAAAAAAAAACCTCAAACCACAAACCACAAAAAACCTCAAAATCAACAAAACCAAAAACCACAAAAAGCAACCTCAAACCCACACAAAACCCCAACTGCCATAAATTATAAACAGGATTTTGTAGCAAAGTTTTCATTTAGATTAATTTCTAAAATTTAATACTAATAATTAGGGAGTACAGTAGTAAAGGTTTACACAGTGCTGTCAGTGAGCTTGAATCTCTGAGTAAACCTGTGTATACTCAAGAACCAGAATCCTGCTTTAAATTTTCATTAACATAGATTTTTGTTTTTAATTCTTTATAACTTCCTCAGCGGTTTCTGTTGCTAACGGAAA
Source organism: Scopus umbretta (assembly GCA_013400535.1). Classification (NCBI taxonomy): domain Eukaryota; kingdom Metazoa; phylum Chordata; class Aves; order Pelecaniformes; family Scopidae; genus Scopus; species Scopus umbretta. The sequence goes on from VZTL01061339.1 coordinate 11,490, forward strand.
CCTGAAGGCAGATGTGTGATTTTGGAAGCTGGCAGTATACACCCTATGGATTTCCTACATAAATATTTTACAGAAATCAATTGTAAGAACCAATAAGAAAAAATATAAGATGCTACCAGATTAACATTTTGAAAAGTTAACATTCAAAGAACATCAAAGAAAATTACAAGAATAAGGCTTTATTTCTTGGGGCTGGAAGAGAAAATAAATCTCTTGGTAACCCAGTTGATGAGATCATGAAAGAACTAAGAATTAGGAGCATAAGAACTTTTGGAAATCTTGAAAAATATGAAATAAGTGTTTTGTCCAATTCTTTGTTCAGGTTGCTTGTCCGAAATTATCAGGTCAGAAGCAAAATGAGGATGACACTTTAAATCAAAATTTGCACTTCTGTACCTAATGAGGTTTGACCTTGATTCCAGAAAGCCCTTCAAACATGGTCTCAAGCATTATGAAGAGCACTCCCTCCTATTCCATCACACTCCTCATTTATTATCAGGAGTCCCTTCATTTTTGGTGACCTATATCTGCTCTGCTTGCTCTCTTCAGCAGTCTTTCTAGCACTGGGAGTTCTTTTAATATTTGCAAAGAATTTGGGGATAGATATTATCCCTGTCTAGTATTGTGGACAGATGGGAAAGAACGAGTTATATCAATGTAAGCCCAACAGGTCCTCCAGTTAATAACACTGACAAAATAGTAAGGAAACTACTTTGTAAAATCTCTCCAAATGTAACAGCCCATGACTAGCTCTAGGAAACAGAGCATTTCCTTTCAATACTCCCTTTAAAGCCTGTATAAAAATTCAGAAACATTGATCTACAGTTAAGGACTCTACAGAGACCATTTGAGAGAAAGAGCATCCCAGGTATCTGTTCAGGCTCAAAGTGATTCTGATTTTAGCAGCAAATGAATCGCATGACAGACAGCTGTGTTTAAAAGCTTTAAGGAAGGACAGCTTTTTTTTTTTTTTTTAATACAAGAATTTTGACTTTGTACTGAACAAAGTTTTCAGACAAAATGGCTTGGCACCTTTTCACGGCAAGACATCAAGTCCCCAATTTTTATGGCGCTTTAGGACACACTCCTATCTAAAAGATTCACTCTAAGTTACTACTTTTCCCTCCTACAGGTAACTGAGCTTTTTTGGTAATTGAAAAATGAAAAAGAAAGTTATTCAATTTTATACCATACTGGCTAGAAAAGGATATGAACAATTGCTGTCCAAAAATCTGAGTTCTATTTGGCACTCTTAAATTACAAGAGAAGCAATAGAAGTGAGAAACTTCAGTTAGTTCTGCCCATCCCATATGCACAATGTTATATGTATACATATATTGCAGTGCTTTGAGCAAGGTTGTCCTCCATATATGTTGAATATGGGGGTACCTACACAATACAGATATGAACACTGTGTTCATTTTTTTAGAATTTTTTCCTTGACTGAGAAGACTAGGAAGTAAAGGAATGAGAAAAATATTTAACAGGAAGACACAGGCTGCTGTGAAGAAAAATAGTAGATTTACTGTCACAAATTCACAAGGAACAAGAGGGTTTTTACTATCACTTATCATGCTTTGTACTTTGAAAGGTCTTAGGCACATGACCAAATTTCTCCTGGAATAGAAAACAATGTACATCAACTGATCTCTGCTGAAATTAGCATCCTTCACCCCATCATGCTCAGCAAAGCTAGTAAAGCTGAACAAAATATATCTAAATGTTTCCACAATTCATATGATTTTTATAAAGATATTATACAGGAAATAAACAAGTTATATATACATATTATACCAAATTCAGACTCAGAAAGGAGTAGCCATGCTAACAGGCAGAGGATTTTTTTCAGATTACCACAAATGGAAGCTGTTTCCATTTTGACAGCTGCTGTCTATTATCTTGTAAAAATCATACCTCTCCATAGAGATTATTGCAATATTATCACAGTTAAAAGTAGGACAGGTATAAGAACATAAATACTAAGGAAAAAAAAATCAGAGACTGACAAAAGAAATTAAGTACTTCAAGAAATACGTGTGCTACCCATTGCAAATACACAGTGATGCACTCTTACATTTTTGTGCTCATTCCTTTAACGCTAGCATGCACTAGTTACTCATTCCAGGGATGACAGGTGGCAAGGAAAATAGTCAATTATTTGTACAACTTGTTTAAAGCATGCACTCCTACAAACCCATGTCTTCAGTTTACAAGTTAAGTAGGCGAGTTCAGTGCCAGCCTGCCAACGAATGGAGTTCTAGCCTAGAGGAGCTTCACCCCAAGGTGAAGGAGGAATATCTGTGTTCTTTGCCCACATGCTGTGTTTCCCCTAGTAAGGGCATTGTCAAAGGAGGACCAAACTATAGGGAGGGGTCACACAGCCCAGATGGCAGCTCCTTGTCTCTATCTCTCGTTAATATTTGAAGAGAAATGTGTTAAATGTAGCCTATATGGAAACAGAGGAAGGATCTGAGTTTTGTTTTGTCTCTGACCCAAAACCCTCCTGTAACCAAGACACTGAGCTCTGAGTTAAATGTGTAAAAAATCTCTGAGGAGATGACACGTTCCTCATAGATTCACAAGGCCCAGTAATCGAAATTGCTGAAGTATTGTTGCTCTGGACTTACGCTTTCAAATCTTTTCCCAAGTGAGCTGGCAAAGAGGGGTTGGCAAAGGACTGCTTAATGTGCCTGACAGCAGCTGCTACGTCTGGACTGGGAGTCTGGGCTCCTAAGGTCAGTCATGTCTCAGACCCTTAGAAAAGAGCTTCTCACTTTATAGGAAATGCAATCTGGTTGTATAGTGAAGGTTTGATGAGACAAATGGAATTTATATGTCATCATTACTATACCAAGATGAAACAAGGCATTTCATCCACTGCCTATAAAAATACACAAAATTGAAAGACAAGACTATTTTGATCAAAAATACATAGATCCTTGCAATAGCTACTAGTGCAGTCTCCTTACCTTCTGCTGTGGTTCTTGTGGTGTGGCTGTGTTACTCACTCAGCAATGATTGTGATGACACATTAATTCAGTTTGTTAAAAAACCTGCAGAAGAACAATACTTAAAGAAAGCAAGACAAAAGCTAAAACTCAACAGGTGTTGGCAAATCTGACAGGAAATTATACAGGTCTAGTTGTACAGTAGAAATACTCAAAGAATAAGGCGCACAGACCATTTTTCCAAAAGAACTTTTTAATTGAATATTTCTGCTATGTTTCTCTAATCAAAGCCAGCCTGACAGGCCAAGAAAAACAGTTGTTTTTCCTATGCAGTATTAATACTCATTAGCAGCTGCTGCATCCCAGATTGCATCATATCTGTCATTACTTGAAGGTTATGGCTGAGCACTAAAGCACCCGCAGCATACTAGATGCATCCCAAATAGTTACTGTGTCTTGTACAGTATAGTTGAATACTGTATGAGTAAATTGTGTGAAACAGTTGGAATTACCTAGTCTTCTGTCTGTATCTTGTCTTATATAAACTGCATGAGGCTTGTGAGTTTGGGAAGTCATATTGGCAGTTTGCCAAGCTTCAAGAATTCTTTGGGATTTTAAAGCTCCTAATGATCTTAGCCAATATCGCTGCCAAATATTTGTACAAATGACTTTGGTTTTTTGCTCTTCAAATGAAAAGATAATCAGATAAGAGATTCTCCTAGGCTTTTTAAAGTGTTTTTTCCTAAAATTAACCAGCCAGTACATCTTACTCCTTTAAACCATTATTTCTCAAGGAGAACATATTTAAGTCATAAAAAAAATTCTGATTCAATACCTGTAAATTGGTGGAAATGGAGGAAATTCTTGTCTTTGTTCAATCTTCATATTCTCAGCACTACACTGGAGAACAGTAGTTCTCCAGACATCTGCACACAGCTCTAGTGGCAGGAACTCTAAGCCACTGTTTTGTATTAGCATAAATGGCATTTCCTACTACAGGGTCTGTTTTGCCCCCAGCACTACTGTGGTATCTAACAACAAAAATTCAAGTGGCAAATGAAAGAATTCAGTCTGTCATTGTCTAATCTGAAGGTTAAATTCCAAGATCTTTACACATTTTTTTGCACTTTTTAAATAGAAATTAAATAAAAACTTGACTGATATTCTAATCAAATTACAGTTCAGATTGGCAATTCTTGCTTATTGCATAATATATAGAGAGTCTGGTATATGTAAAACAAGACTGGAATAGTATAACTGAAATACTTCAGACCCCTGCATATCTGTGGTCACTGATTTATTTCCCTTCAAGGAGATGGCTCATCCTTAAGGAGGTTAAGCTACTAGGTGAGGCTCCAAGACCTTGCATGGATTTTCTCTAAGTTGACTCCTCTACCTCTGTGTAAGTATGTTTTACATATTTAAATGGTTACATTTAAATATTTCTATGGCTTTTCAGCTCAGTTTGAGCAACTGCTTCTCAATGAGATATTTAAACCTTTGTGCACTCTACTCACAGATATAATTGTTTCTCATCTGTTTGACATCCACTGCAAAGGATGGCACTAGACACAATTAAAAAGGATGTTTCTCTGAACTGGGATTGCAGCATCAGGCTCTCAAAGAGATGGAGTGAGGAGAGGTGCTAAGGACAGTATGATCTTACTTGTATTGTAGTTGTGTATTAGTTACTTTGTACTCACAATAAATAAATACTTGTGCTTGGCAAACTAGCTCAACTGTAGGGTACAAATGCAGTTGTGTGATAGCAACGTCCCAGCTTTGTAGTGCATTGTTCATTATGGAGGCTATACTTGACTTTTCCTGCTCTCATTAAAGTCAGATTGTGGTTTCCTGGAGTGAATTCCATTGAGTATTCACACCCCGGAATTATACCTCTTTTTCCAGCATCCATTCCCATAAGAAACTGAAGAAGAATAGTTTGGTTCCTTAGTAGCTCATTCCACACTCATGGTACTCAGATGTATTTTACAAAGTAGGGGTTAAATACTGAAGGGCCACCAACTGTATGGAAAAATAAAGCAGTCACTATGCTTTCAGCAAAGGCTGGACAACATCCAAAGACACAGGCTTATTTTTAGTGAAAGGGGATGTTGGCTAGAATACTGCAGTTACTTGGTGGAAAAAGAACAAATCCAGAAATCAAATCAGATTCTCTGAGGCAGACAGTGAAGAGCATTACTCATAGCATTTCATTGGCACTGACTTTCTATAGTTTTGCCATTTATTATATTTCAGGTCTTCAATTCACTGGAAAGTTTTTTTATTTCTTCATCAGTCCTTCAGCACTTTCACCGATAGAAGTGAATGAATTCTTATTTACCAATACAAGAAGGTTCCCTACTCATTCTTTTACTTCATATTGTAGAATCATAGAATCATAGAATAATTTGGGTTGGAAGACACCTTTACAGGTCATCTATTCCAACCCCACTCTGCAATGAGCAAGGGACATCTTGAGCTAGATCAGGTTGCTCAGAGCCCCGTCCAACCTGACCTTGAATGCATCCAAGGATGAGGCATCTACCACCTCTCTGGGCAACATGTCCCAGTGTTTCACCACCCTCATTGTAAAAAATTTCTTCATTAAATATATCTAGTCTGAATCTAACCTCTTTTATTTTAAAACCATTACCCCTTGTCCTATCACAACAGGCCCTACTAAAAAGTTTGTCCCCATCTTTCTTATGAATCCCCTTTAAGTACTGAAGGGTCACAGTAAGGTCTGCCTAGGGCCTTCTCTTCTACGGGCTGAACAACCACAGCTCTCTC
>VZTL01061346.1:3062-14972 GCA_013400535.1 Scopus umbretta
TGTTACAGAGACAAGTAGGATTTTATATAAAGGAAATTGCAGCATATTGTTGATAATAACATAGCCATATTCTCATCTTTTATAAACAGTGTCATCACAGGAGATGGGAACATTTGCCTAATTAGCCAGGAGGGCTATTCACATTCCAGAGAATTATCTTTCCTCCATGGGAGAGGAACCAGAGACCCCACCAGTGTGACTGGGAACCACCAGACTGCAGAGAAGTTACTAGAGAAGTTCCTCAAGGACCAGTCTGGTAAACAATCTTACTTAATACTTTCATTAACTACCTTGCATAGATNCTTAATACTTTCATTAACTACCTTGCATAGATGCTAATGAAATTCACTGAGGACACAAAGCTGCAAGGCATTGTCAATACGGAGGAGAGCCATGCAGTGAGAACTGAGTGACCCTGAGGACTGGAGTATTAGAAATGGGATGAAATTTAATAGTACAATATCAAAGTCATGCACTTTGGGAATCATAACAAGAATTGTGCTAAAACCCAGGAGCTCATCACTTGCAAACAGAAGAGGAGAAAAGAATCCCATGGTGTATTAGTTAGTCACAAGATAATTAAGAATCACAGTGTAATTTGTTGTGAAAAAGGCAAATGAGTTGCTTGTACTGTATGATGTATTTGAAGAAAACAGAAAGAAGCATTAAAACAAGTGCAATAAGTCTGTTCCAACTGTCAAATGTCATGAACTTTAATTATTAGAAAATGGCATTTTGAACTTGCTGGAGAAATGAATGTTACGGTGTGCACACGAATGCATGTTGGAGGCCTTCTCTCTTTTTCACTCATTCTCTGTCTCCTTCTCTCATGAAGTTACATTGCAACCAAATGGACAAGTGGTTAAGGTTAACCTTCCCCCCCTCAGTTATTTATTTGTGATCCAGATCTGTTTCCTGATCTAGTTCATCATGTGGCATCACAGAATTTGTATTGGCATAGTTGGGAGGATGATGTGGCGTGCAGGAGTGCAGCTACCCAAGTCAGTTCTGCTGGCAAAAGAAACCTTTGTCCCAGTGCACAAGTCCAGCTGCCAAATGCCTGAAACTAGGCACAAAACTCTCCCATAGCCAGGTTGATGACCACAGCTTTGAAACACCTGGCATTCCCTTACAGCCTTCCTTCAGCCATAATGACAAACCAATTAAAATCAAATTCATCACCCTCTTTCTCCATAGCTAGAACCTCCTCTTTGTTTCCTAAAGCAAAACATTTAATTTCAATATAAAATGACATTATTAACAAAATATTAATCAGAGTAATTTATTCCTCTAAACTTCAGTTGTCCAGACTTTAGTAGGATAATAATAGGTTGAATTACCCTTTCTCAAGTGAATGTCCCATGAATGTCTCAGGCTTTTTCATTATTTCCGAAGTACGCAGGATGCAGAATATATGTCCCCTGTGTCCCACAGGCATCCTTTTTCCTGGATGTATGTCATATATCCAAAGGCACTGGAGCAGATAAATCAACATGCTCTGCATTCTCTCTCAAAAGGCTGAAGGAAGTGCTATTGAGGACAGATTGGCTGCTCTCTGAATGCCCATGTCATATGCAAGGCATTTTGAAGTCTTCCAACACAAGAATAGCAGCCTTGTGTACGACAGATAGAACTAGCTTTCAGGGCAAAGCCCCGGCCCCTGCCCCAGTTTTTAAGGCTGGTAAAGTCTGTATGTAACATTTTAGCCCTTGTCTTTAGGGGTAAAATACTGCAACATTTTGTTTTGTCATGATAAAAAAATTCGGTCTTAAAAAAAAAAAAAATCCCAGCACCACCTTACAAAAACAATCAAGTGATTTAAAGTAACTGGAGAGTCTCAGATGTTAGATTGTTGCAATCTGAAAGTTAATGGGGGAATCTGGGCATCATTGCGCTGAGCAATCTCAGCTTAACTTCAAATGCTCTCCAAACTGTACTCTGCTGATTGTAAAGTGTGCTGCACTGAGTTATGTCCAATACCACATTCACTTCCAGGCTGAAGTGCACTTGAAAATCTGGAAGTCTGAGGGAGTGCAGAGCTAAGTTATTTAAATGATCTGCTTCTCTCACAATTTGAAACAGCTCTTCAGTTTTGAAATGATTAGGGTCCCAAGCCTGTACTGTTCCAACTGATTTGAAATTATTCTAGTAGGAGCTTTTTAATATACAGTAAGTACTTCATTGTGAATGAAGTCAAGCAATGGCCTATTACAAGAGTTCTAGGTATTTGAAGCCGAGTTAAAATTTAACACTGGGGGTTTAGGGGAAGATTTGATTAGTTGATGCCTGAGCTAACAATTACAGCTACCAGTCACTGACTGTTCAGGCGACTCAGGCTTGTGCCATCAAAGAACTTCAGGCTCCCGAATTTTACTGGTATTCAATAAACCCCCTTATCCTATAGCATCTATACCACTGCCCAGAACTTAAGTCCTAAACACACAAATGATTTATACATCTGCCTTCATGCCTAAAACCTGGCAGAATTCAAAAGATAGGCAGAAACTCTTCTGCCAGAAATTAACAGCTCACTGAGAGAGAGAGACAGACTCTGAGAACATCTCTAATTTATTACCTATAGGTAGGGAAAAAGCAGCCTTATTAGCACTCCTGGCTCCAGTAACTGTGTAACACAGCACAGGAGGAGCAGGGGCACCTCATCTCTTCACATAGATGTGCTCTCTCCAGATCAGCAAATCTTTACGTGCTTCTTGAAAACTGGAACTATGTCAACAGCAGTCCTCTCCAGGAGCGCCTAAAGGCTGATGGCCTGAGTGTTCTGCTGCATGCCACAGCTTTAAACCCCTTGCTTTTGCAAGCTGTAACCCCAGGTCTGCCACATGCCAGGGGGTGTTTGCTCAGAAGCTGACAGAGGAAAAAAGAATAACCTTTCTCCATCAGTGTTTTGTGAGAAAGGAGCAGTGCAAACAAGAAAGGTGGTGTTAAGCAGCAGAGAAGCAGAAGGGTTGGAGTTTTTAAGTACTAACTCTGGCTGAATGCAGTGGTCCAGAAGAGAGGTAGAGCTTAAGGCATTTTCCTCCCTTTGACAGTTCTCTGCAGTGGCTTCTGGAGGAACTACTCCTCTCCAGGTGCATAGAAACAGAATTGCAACACTGATCACCCCTCTGTGGTGCCTAAGTGTGTTTGTAAATCAAGCTCTAAAGGTACCAATCTTCTTCTCTAAGTAAGGTGATAGATATAAATTATGTAGAAGACTACCTTGGAGACTGCATGATACATCTTAAGGGCTGTTAAGCTCACCTTCATTAATCACTTTGTGATGTATTTTGTTTTCTTTTCAATGTCTTTTGAACTTTGCTTTCTGTAAAATGCAAAATTGTGCATCAAATACACATTCTAAATGTCCCAGGGACTGCTCAGACTTAAAGTTCAACCATATCAACTGGAACCTGAAGGTTCCAAAATGTAGCTGTGGTAAGACGCCGCTCTTCCATACCATGTTATCTGGAGGCATCACTGCAGAGAGCAGTAGCTCTAGAACAGTTGTGTCACCAAACAGATAGATGTTCTTATGCTTTTTGGAGACTTACGCTTATAGAGTCCAGCTGTCCATGTAATTTCCAGTCAGCTTAGTATGTCCATTCCACAGAGGTCTCCAAGCATTAACATGACCAGAGATAACCCATTTTTCTCAGATCCAGTCTCCTCCAGCTGAGCTAGTAATACAAATCTTTAACAACTAGCTTTTTGTTTTGAACTTCTTGTCCTTTTTTGTTTCAAGAACTTGTGTTTCATGTTAAAATGAACCATGGAGGGAGGTGGTGATGAAATACAGTACTTTTGAAGATGAACATCAAATGCATTTCCCTGCAATTATTTGACATTTAACTTTCTACACATATGATAAACAAACATCTGGTATTTATTGTAGAGGATGCAAGTGATTTTGTAAGTTATTGCTTGCTGTTTGGCTGTGATCTGAGATAGGCAGCTGTCTCCAAACCTGAAATCATGACATTTCATTTCCATGACCAGAGCTTTAGTTTCGACTAACTGCAGTATGTTGCTAGTTCTTTTTTCAAATTTTCTCACTTTCGTTCAGATTAAAAAGCATATCTGTTCTGGAAAATGATGCTTTAGGGCCTCATCCAACAAATGCAGCCTTTGATAATTGCCTATGCTGCAACGTGACCATCTTAGTGGTAAGCACAAGACTGGGAGCAGACTTGCCTATAGGAATGGGCCCTTAACTTACAAGAAATGAGGAACATCTTAAGTGTGTATGTTTTCCAGGAGAGAAATGTTCATGTAAAAAAAAGCACCAGTTGTTCCTACTTCTAAAATCAATTTCTTTCCTGTGAAAGCATATTGCAAGACGCTAGCTGTTTCTACATATGAATTACTTCCTCTCTATTTATTCTGCAATATCTTTTAGCATCTGGGAAAAATATTTTTATTGCTGTCTAACTGTCTCCAAAAAATGTGGGTGGGTGACACATTTTTAAGACATAGATATGCAAAGGGTGGCATACGTATTTTATTAAAGAGCAGCTAAGGAGAAGGAAAAAGAATAACATTTAGCTCTGCACAACGTATCATGTAGCAAATCTTAGTAAAATGCTGGATAAAGAACAACACACAACATGCACAACTTGAAATGAATATTGCTGCTTCCTGTTGCCATACATAACCATGTCATAGTATGGAAGACCTTATTTTCAGAAAGAAAATCTGCCTTGCTAAATAAAATACAGTCATTGAGGGAGCTGTAGCAAGGGAGCAGTTTTACCAGCTTTTAACACTCCTACTGTAGATCTGTTCAACAGCCTGAGAAAATAAAGGACAAAGTGCTGGAGTTTGATTAACAACAGGAAGCTTTTTGTTGTGGGCATCTCTTGTGGCTTGAAAAGCTGTATAATCCATCACTTGACACAACATACCAAAGTAAATATTTTTAGAGAACTGTGTCATTTCCCTAGATAGCATACAGTGCTCTGAGGCAGATTAACTGTTGTGACGTTTCACTGTTCTTCTGTCAAATATTTCATTAAGCAAGAGTTGGTCTTTTTTATTAGGTGTTGCTGTTGATTTGACCGATCATGTTCTCCCACAAAGTATATACAACTAGCACTTAATTCCTTTATTTATTGAGCTTTCAGTGAAGAGGAATATAATGTGAAGTAAAAATGGCACAGGCTCTAGTAGAAATTCTGAAAATAGTTTAATGAATTTGGTTGGAAAATTACTTCTAAAAATCTTTGTCCTTGAAATGAGTAGTCATTACAAGAGCACAACTCCTTGATTAATGACAGGGTGTAAATATTCATCCTGGTTTTAAGTGAAAATAGTTAAGGCTGTCAACCATTCTCAGTAATATTTGTGGCAGCTCCGTGAAGAAAGTGAGAAGAAAATATTGCTGTTAGTAAGATCTCTCCTGAGTCACTGAAGTCTTTCTCATTGACCTTGACAGCAACATCCTGAAAGCCCCAGAAGAGAAAGCAGATAATCACACGCTCAACTTCTAGTCTGTGCCTAACAACTGTCCTCAGTCAATATGCTTTACTGAACTGATGCTTATGTGACTTGGCAAAAGTGGGGAAGCATGAAAGAGAAGATGAGCAAACATTCATGCCAAAGAAATAGGAATGCTTGGCAGCAAAAAGGAAATGAACTTTCTTTAGCAGCTGAAATGTTCCTCACAATCTTCACTTTCTGCCCAAATCCTTTTCTGCAGCAGAAAAAATATAAGTGTAAAGATTCCCCCAAAGGAAAACAAAGAATAGACTCAAAGGATGCTATCACATTGAGATACTAATACTGGGATTGCAGTATTGAGTATAGTAATTTTTTTGTTTAGAAGCAGATCAGCCAGTTTCTACAAGAGAAAATTTAAGATAATGATGAAAAAGTATGACTGATGAACACAAGAGAACCTCAGTCATCATTATGGGGCTGGTACAAGAAAGAAAAGATGCAGAAAGTGTAAGAAAAATGAAATCCAGAAACAAAAAGGAAAAAAGAAAAGACAAGAAAAAAATGAAAGAAAAGGCCTCTGTGTCTCTGACAGAGAAAAGATAATGCTTGTGTGGGCTGTGTTGCATCTGGATTCATGGCACATTCTCCCACTCTTATGTTAATTTTTTTTTGCATAAATCAGAAGCAACTAATTAAAAAAGAAATATTTAATTCTGACATGTTCTTTGAACTGGTGTTCCATCTGGTTCTGTTTGAATAGTAAAATCTGCTGTGGTTGTAAAAATTGGCAAGCAGCACTCTGGTAAAGAGAAACAAAAGAGACTCAGTACAGCAGGTTAATACACTAGCATTTCAACTTGAGACATTTCCAGAATTCAGCAAACCAAATCGCTCCAGTATGGAAACTATAAAGATCAAATGTGAAAGAGAAATGCTGTGAGTGGGACGGGAGAAGCACTGCCACTGGTACACATTAGCTCTGTGTGATATTTTTAGTGTGAGTTTTTGAAGGAGTTTGGTTTAAAAGCAAGGGCAATGCAATGCTCCCCTGAAACGGGCTCACTGTATTGTACGAAATGCACCCAGTGCACATGCAGTGATAGGGAACGATCCATTTGCAAGCTCCACCTCACGCATTCATGTGTGCTCTGATGTAACACAACCATTATTCAGCAGCTCAGAAAATACCTCCTTCTTAATTTATTTTTTTACTTGAAAACTACTTAAAACCTGGACACCAAGATACAATAAACTCTGATAACAAAGGAAGGAAAATGTAATCGTATTGGGATTTCTATAGACTCTGGGATCTAAGTAATCAGCATCTTATGCCATTCGAGCCCTCTCTGTAGCAATGAAGAGAAAGGCTGATTAACTCCCAGTGCTTTAGAAAAAGATTGGTTTACATCTTGCAGGAGCATATCTTGCTGTGAAATATTACTTCTTTAAAATGAAAACCTTTGCTTCAGCACTACATTAACTTGCAAATGGATAACCTAAGACATGTACAATGACTTGGTCAAAAAAGGAGGAATGTGAATGGCGCCTTTCTCCAGCTAAGATACTTAGGAACCCTTGCTGAGCAATAAATGAGTCAGGAACGTAATACTTTTAATTAACGTTTTCTGAATACTTATTTGTAATTTACATTTAATTTTAAACCTGAGCTTAATCCTCTGATCTGGAATGAAGACAACTATTTAGTGCAGTTTGAATGTAACCTTCCCCAGTTTGTGTTAGAAACTATAGAAAAGGGAAACTCTATAGCAATACTTGCAGAACCACTCTTTTCTGAGGGAAGGACATAATTGTAGGACTTTTTTTTCCCCAAATGTACTGAGCAACTAATGCACAAATGGGAAACAAGTAATCCAAAGCTTCTCTATCAGACTGCTTCACATGTGAATAACTGGCTTTGGGTGGAAAACACTGAATTTTGCCTATAAAGTTCTGTAGCATTTTTTTTGCCAGCTGCTCTTCTGTTAAAATCAGAGGGTACAGGCAGGAGGGCTTGATTTATAATACATTTTGGGATTTTGAATATAAGTACAATATTACACATGCATAAACACACAGAAATAACCTCTGCTTCTTCCTGTTTCTCAGCATACCTATGCTAATTGGGTAGGAAGCTGGTAAGTGAGGGGATGATATATATGCAGGATTAAGCCTCTACTGTCTCAGACAGCACACCTTGATGGGGTAGATAGATCTGACCATGCAATCACTGTGTTCAGAGAGAGTTCCACTGAAATCACTGGAATTTGCTACACTTGGATATTTTTGAAAGTTCAGGCTTTGGGTTTTCTATAAAAAATAGCAACAAAATGGGGAAAACCTGCCAGTGCCTAAGATTTAATACTTTTTAAGCCTAATTTCACTGGCAATTGGAATAGACGTATAACCTGTGCCACATAGAAATATATGTATTTTCTTGTGATCAGCTTTCCCATCTTGGAAAATCGGCACAGTGTCTTTAAATCAGTCAGTCATCCACAGGAGTCTGCATTCATTGATTCTATGTTAAATGGAACTGTCAGTTTTGTTGCACCAAAATTCGATTTTCTATTTCATACACATTGTGTATGATGATTTTAATTTACTACTGGGTCACCAAGCAAGTCACTGCTTTTTTAAAATATGAGTTTCTGCTACCTTCCAGAAAAATGTCAGGTAGCTGCAGTTAGATGGTGTGGTGAGGGTACTGTAAAACTATAGGGGAAAATGAAAGACAAAGATAATTTTGCTTTTTTTCTCGCTATGTCCCTCATAGCTCTGAGGCAGTGCACACATGTAGGTGAAATACTTCTGAGGCTGTGATTTGGAAGACCTGCTGCTGAGAGTGGTCCTCTTGTCCCATGCTGGAGGAGGGAAGGGGACAGCAGAAGGGAGGGTGAAAGCCAGTGACTACCGAGGCAACCTCCCCTCTGGTGCTCAAGCAAACCAGGGAGACTGGCTGCCCCCAGCTCTGCCCTTCTCTCAATAAAGTCTGCTCAAACTCCAGCTGTGAGGATTTCATTTCCAGGGTTTCTTTGGCCAAAGAGTGCAGCCTGGTTTATGTACCCCAACCCGGCCTCTCTAAAAAGTTGCTCTATCTCCAGCTATGTAAAGAGCAAAGCTATCGATTTTTAAGTGCCGTGTCTTTTTAAAATAAACACAGGATGTATTTTCTTAGTTAAGCATGTCATGAAAGAGGGGAACACTCCTATGGACAGTTAATTTTTATGGCCTGATAAGAGCATTTTAAAATTATTCTGTGCTATGTCAGCCCTTCAGCACATAGCTTGAATTTAATAGGATTTGCAATGGAAGAGTCTGCTCCTGTCTGTGTTAAGGCTGAAAGCCACCTTAGTCTATAGTACAATAATCTATAACCTAAATATGACCTGCTAAAATATACCTGCGTTTTATATGTGATAGGACAAATTGATCTTTCAAGCAGCTTCAGAGAATCCACACCAGCAATTAATTTGCCCCAAAGTGTACAACAGAGGACGCTGCAATGAAGAGAAAGACCCGACTACATAGGTACAGCTGCTTGGTGGAAGTTACTTGTAAACAGGGTTTCTCTGATGAGAAGGCAGTTGCTCCCGAAAGCAGAGGAACTGATCCTCAGCTTAATGTTTGGTCAACTGTGTTTTCTCTGCTAGTAGGTTTTGTTTATCAGACATGTATGAAGTTTACTCTGATGCCTTTTTAAATAGTTTTTTAAAACCTTGAATGAAAACATTAGAGGTAAGGCAAAAATGGAAGTATTCCCCTGTTGAGATATACTTCTTCTTTCTTTCTTTTTTCTTTTTTCATGGGAAGAAGACAAATTGCTTTCTAAAGGGCAAGTATTAACCACTTGGAAGAAATCTCATTTATCCTTCCACTTTACCTATCTTTCTACTGCTGTGAAAATGTCACCTAATGGGCAGAACAGAATTAAACTGGGACAAAAAAGCAGGATGACACAAGGACAGGGGAGGCAAATAATAGTTCAGTAACGGAAAATCTGGAGCATGGATGCTGGGATGGGGAGGGCCCATAGAACTCACTAACTCCAGCTTCATACTACCGTGCAGGTGTGGAAAGAGTGAATAAAAATGCACAATTGTCTTTACAAAGCACTCGGCAGTACACCTATCAGCTCCAGCCCAGCGTTGGCCCCGTTAGGACAAAGACCTTTAGCTCAGTAACAACTCTGCTTTTTGTAACAGGCCTCAGCTGTGCGTTCCTACCCAAGCTGTGTTTCTAGCCACTACCCTAAGTCACTTAACTTCTAGCCTTGAGCTCTACCTCACCCTCAGTTTGACACCTGCCTAGTTTTGCAGATTAATTTATTTCTGCTGGACTCAGAAAAATCTCCTTCTGAGATACCTTCCTTCACATCTGCAGAAAGTCCTGGCTGTGGTGGAGCAGATGTGTTGCAGTGCCTGGTAGCAGGGTGGGCAAGACTGCCTCAGCCCCCACAGGGTCTGCAAGCCATCTGGGAGAGAGCTCCCCTACCAAGCAGAATGGCACAAACAACTGATTTTTTGGCTTGATGGCAGTTTAAAAACCAGCAAACAATAACAAATGTTTTGAATCAAGCTAAACACATGAACTGGTGAACAGGAAAAAAAATAGAGAGAATAATTTTGTACAGAGTTTTTTTAAGTGGCTTTAATTTCTGTAAAAGAAAGTAGAAGAAAAAGATGATGCGATTAAAAAACCCCTGTGGTTAGTTTAGTTTAAAACCATATTTAAAGGTTTTAATTTCTTTCCATCCTGGAACCAACTGGTGAAAGTGAGATAAATTTACAAAATTATTTTAGTAGCTGCTGAATCAGTGCTTTTGCTGGACACATTTTTAATTCGCTATCTCAGCTCTAAAGGGCCATCTGTCTTACAGCCATTGAGGGGATGTAGGGCTGGACTGGGAAGGGGATGCATAGGTAATTACAGAGTTATATACAAACTACTCAGATCTCTGCATAATGGATCCCCTGAAAGAACTGAAACTATTATAATGATTGGACTGGTAGTGGAGGCTCAGAGGGGCTCTGCTTCTGCTGCTCCTCCATATGTTGCACGCAGGATTGCTCGAAGCCACACAGAACTCCCCTCTGTATTGGGGCTGATGCTGAAACGTATCAGAGGGAGGTAGAGAGGATTTTCTTCTAAACTGCATTTTGCACCTGCACTTCTGGAGCAATAAGGCTGCCAACAGTTTTGCACAGTTCTCTGAGCATCCCTTCAGCCTCCCCAGGGTGATAAATCTATGGCTGGGAACTTTCTGGTACTAAAATAGCTCTTAAAGCACTTTGAATAATCAAAAAAACCTTCATACTTTGTAGGGCCCTTTTATTTCTCCCTCTCCCTCTTGTCTAATTTCAGTACTTGCCTTTGTGAAACTCTACCATTTATTCCCATGTCACAGTAAATAAAGGTACAAATGTATCCTGCTGGGTCAATTAACCCTGGTTCTGCGCTGTGTCACAGTCTGTACTGGCTGTGATTTCCAGAAAGGAATATTCTTTTGTCATTCTTTGCCCATGTGCGAAGTATGTTAAGACCGTAAGATAACTGTAACACTTTTCCACACAAAGCCACCTCTGCTTTTTGTAATTTCTGGAGTGCAGTTATGAACTGTAAAATGACATGAACCAAATACATGACTTGTATTCTAAAGTGGTAGAGAAGACAAAGGACTGGCATTTTTTGTGCTTTCATGTCAGTGTACTCCCTAATGATGGGCAAGCCCCGCCAGCTTCACCTCTCAGGCAGTCCTTCAAAGGCTAGCAGAGCTGGGAGGCTGAGGTTTCCCAGGTTTCATGTTATTCTGTGCAGTAATATGATGCAGTTCACTGCAATATCAAACTCCAAAATAAACAGAAATAATAAGAATAAAAATAACAGGCATTGTTGACTTGCACATCCTTGAGCTTTCATGTGAAATATTTAGATAAGCTTGCTCAGTAAAGTCAACCTAAACAGCTGCCTGATGTAAGAATAAACCTGTTAATGAAATAAATGTGTTGTGCGGCAGCATATATAAATACTGACTGTATTTTTAAGTGAATACCTGATAAGGAAATAAGCTATGACACAGATGAAAGGTTGAGACATCTAATGATGAACTGCAACTATTTTCAGAACTGCTACAGGAATAAATTCGTACTAATCTATAACTAGTTCACATCAGCGATGCATGCTTCTGGGTTTCACTTACAAAGGAGCAAATAAAGGAATGTAGGTTAGTGCAAATGTAAAAGAATGAAGACAAATGTGGAAGGAAAATTCCACCTCAGAGGTCCCTCTCATTCTGGTGAAGTAGTGTATACATAGAAGTGTTTTAAATCAATGGAAGCATATTTTCCTTGCACAGGAGAGTTAGTGTTAAATAAACAACTGATATTTCAATCAGCAGAGGCGAGGGGGATCTCCCAGGTTGCTTTCTGAGGAGGCCTATTCTTACCTCTCTCTGGCCTTTCTCCAGATCCCTAAATG
>VZTL01061349.1:6759-18832 GCA_013400535.1 Scopus umbretta
GCCCTGGGAAAACAAGACAAGGGGATGACCTGGGAATGCATTTACTAAACATAGTATCCATAGCTGAATGGACTGTTTTTTCCTGGTCTGATCTGCAAGAAAAAGAGGGAGAAATATCAAGGAGGAGAGGAGGACAGGGAGAATAAAAATCTAGGAATGAGATACTGAGACCAACAAAAGTGGAAAAAACTTGAGGGATGGGAAAAGAAGTCTGTGATTTCATGTCACATCAAATGTGGATATAATTCCAGTATGCAAGAAACCAATGACAAAAATTACTCCAGAGTATGTCTCTTCTTTGTGCTTCTGCCCTGTCAATGAACTAGCCTGTAAGAATAGATAGCTGCTGTGCATCTTTCCCCCTCTGCTTCTCTACTTGACAACATAGCCTTAAGAAGAGCAATGATCCTTTTCAACTCCCAAAGATCAACATTTTTGTCTGCCATCACAAAACAGTGCAGTAGCCATAAACAGCAACCGTGTTTCTCCTGCTGTTCTCACCATTTGACTTTCTGCCTTACCAAGAGTATCTGACAGGACAAAGGAATAGCTCAGATGCTGGGTGCAGATTCTCTCTCCCTGAAAGGAATCTCTATCTCCCTCCTGTCCACCAGCAGATCTTTTAAGGAGCCTATATGTTATATTTGTTACATGGCTATAGGATATCCAGACAGTATTAATGCTTTGCATTTTGAGTGTCTGTGTTTATTTTGTATGTTTTAATACTGTGTAAATCAAACTATATTCTAGATTATTAAGGACATAAAGATGCAATATCCCCTTCCAGTACAGCTGTTAATCAGGCTAAGACACAATCTAATGCATAATCTCTGTTATTACTGATAAAATATTGACACAAATGGACGATATTCCAAAATGGTCTAATCCTTTAAGAGGCTGAGTGCCCTCAAAGATGCTCTGCAGGCTCCACTACAAATGAAATTAGTGAGCCTCTGAGACCCAGCACTTCACAGGACAGAATCCTTTAACTCTGTTATAAATGCTTGCTACAAAAATAGTAATGAAAAAACCCAACAACCAACCCTTCTCATTATGCTAATGTAAATGAGTCACAGATTGGCAGCAGTGTGCAGATAGAAGTCTGTGAGGCAATGAGAGACACTGCTTGGTTACCAGGGATAAGGGGTGTAATTGAGGATAAGATACTGCAGAGAAGCCAAGGGCTACACTGTAAATTGCTTACTCGTGTGGCTAGTCCTACTGAAGTCTTCTGAAGTTAGCAATACTACCCATGGGAATGAATACTCATTAATCTGAAGCTGAGGCTGTATGAGCTTTTCTTTGCTAGGAGACTACACTCTTGCTCTTTCCTGGGTCACTTTGCCAATACTAATGCCAAGCTGCTCCCCATCTTGTGCCAATATATATGTTTGTATGGCCACATAGTGACTTGGATTAACAAATTGGTCTGTTTAGGGGGAACAGAGTCCCAAACATTTTATTTAGGAGTAGATCCAGGGCCCTGGATTATCTCCTCGACTTGATTTACTGCAGGAACAGTTGTGTTGGCACCAGGGAGAGGATGGGCAGACCAGACTGTAGTAGATCCTACAATTTTGCAGTCATTTTCCTTAGGTGAAACTGTAGACTGTTGCCAAAGAACCAGTTTTGTTGTCCGCTTCTCCTCTTCTCCCACTGCCAGCCATACATCCCACCCTCCCCTTTATGAGCACAGCTCCTTCTACGGGTATGATTAGACTTAAAAGAGGGACAGGAGCTTAGCCAAGACCACTGCTTCAGCAGCAGTCTGAAACCAGTGGGGAAACTAAAAAAGGAAGGAGGTGGAAGGTGAGAAATGTTTAAGCTGGCCATGGCAATACAGCTGCTGAATGTAAAACCATGTACACCGAAGGGCTTTATAACTTGACACTAAATTATTCTTTTGCATTCATCGTTAGCACAAAAATTACTGGAATAGATTTCTGCCGAGGGCCTTCTCCTTGAGGAAGTTAAAGGGAAATTTTATTTTGCCACCTCAATTTCTCCTAAGAGGGTGCTGTAAGAAATTCAAATTTTATTAACAAATCAAGAGGAAACACATCTCCAGGTTTAGGCAATATGTGTTCCACAGCTGTGGAAGAATAAAGTGCTCAAGCTACTAACTACAATATTTGATCCTTACAACGGTATTTATTATCAGGACTTAATGCATACAAAATACTGTCTCTGCCGCATAACACAGCTGTAGAACTCATTGTCCCAAGGCAATACATAGCTTGGAAGTTTAGGAAAAGATTCAGAAATTGATAAGGCATTTCTCACAGCATATTACTAATAACTTGTGATTACCAACAGGAAGAAGGACTTACTAGAATATTTTTAAATGCACAGGTATGAAAATGAAAACTCCAAAAGTAAGTCACCAGCCGGCACTGACTGATGCACAAAAGCATTTTAAGATTTCTAACCTTGAACGTGATTATCATGGCAGCTCAGCCTTAGAGCTGTCTTGGATGAAGAAATACATCTTCTGGCACATTCTTAGGTCATTACGTGCAGTATACTTTAGATTACAATGATTAGTAAATTCCAGATTTTCTAAAAATTCTCCAAGTCAAACAGTCTGTCTTTTGATAATTCTTTATCTTAAAAAGACAGCTCTAGGCTCAGTGCTTCCATTGGATAAAAATGTAACCCTTTGGCCTGAAAAAACAGCTGTTGTTCAGATAAGTATGTCCTGTATACAATGATAGCCTTTTGTTGTTATTGCTGATAAGGAGGTAATGCCCTAGAGGATAAGCAAAACATTGGTTGGTAAATTTCTGTTAAAAAAAAAAAATAAAAAAAAATTCTTTTGAGCACTTTATTCTGCTGTTGTTCAAGCCAGGCACTCCTGCATCTTACCCTGAAGCATCTGGCACTGGCTAGCATCAGGGGCTGGTCACAGAATTCCAGCTATTCTTAAAGAATTAATGGAATATAAAAAATAAATTCTCATGTATGATATAACATTTGAGAATTTTTTAGACATCCAAGCATATCTGTAGTTTCTACATTATCCATTATATAAAACAGGACAAGCCTGAGAGAGAATGTGGCCTGTCTATAGAAGCAGCAAGAGACTTCTGAAGGTCATATTACACTTATTGCCTTCTCAGAGCTTCTCTTAACATTGATGGGATGACCTAAACTTCAAAGGGTAAATTACATCTCCTAAACTGTCTCCTAAGCCTCCTATTATTGCCACAGGTACAATCTCTTTCTTTATTATTTCAATATTATATGACAATAATTCAGACTTTCATAAATAAATAAACTTCTGGAAGACTGCATTTAAAAAATTGTGAAGAAAAAATTCAAAGTCATTGTTCTTTGTACTGGAAGTTTGAGTATGTCTCCAAAGAAACAACCTTTACTTATGGGAGGGTGGCAAGGGCAAGAACAGAAAAAAGGGTATTGCAAGAAAGCTCTGCCTCACCCCCAGCTGCACAGCTGGTGTGTAAGGCTCACATCAGGATCTGCTCTGTTACATGTGGGCATAGTGAAGAATACACTGGGAAGCCAAAATGGTTGATTAAAGTGTGCCAGGGTCTGAATTTATAGGCTTTCCATCCCCTTAGTTTGTCATGCCATCACCTAAAACTAGACTGAGCTCAAGGTGGTTATGCTGGTTTAAGCTTTTCCCTTCTTTTTCCATCCATAATTAGGAGATGCCTCTTAATTAGGATACATGTTTTTTCCCCCTCTTCCATAGGTATGAAAATATCTCCTAGGAGTTGTCTTCTACACATAGTTCTACACACACTATATATGAGACACATAACTCTTGTTCTTCCCTTTGGTAGCTACTTAGCTTTCTCCAATATGGAGAAAGATGTTTCCAGGACCAAGCATATAGAAACTTTTTTAACATGTTTTTCTGCTTTTTAGCAGGCAGTTATTCACTAAGGTTTTGGTATTAGTGTGCAGCATTTGTGCTCTCAGGATGGTCGTACCTTCTGTAAACCTGATGATGACCACCTGCTAGTACAGGTGTAATGTAATAATCTTTAACTATTCTACATCTCTATTTAGCCTCTGAAGTGCTTGAGAGAAGCATGCCATATGACTCAATCCATCTGTCCTCTGTAGGCCTTGAATAGTTTCAAACCACTAGGATCCAAACAGACCTGGACTGAATCGGGGCTCACCTCTTACCACTCGCAGCCACATCCATCTCCACTGCCATGTAATACTTACACATCTCCTTTACAACACACAATTAATTACCAAGGGAACCCACACATCTTTGAAATGGAGTTATGATCTGTCAACAAACTGAGAGGAGGGGAGAGGACGGCCTTTTCTCTGATTTGCTTCATAATGGTCCTCTGAAAACAAAATGAAAGTTCAATTCTGGATTTTAGCACCCAGCATCCCTTTTACTTGGAAGGTTTACAGAGCTCTACTTCCAACACCCTCTAAAAAATGATGATTTTTTATTAAACACAGAAGATGGCTGCATTTGGGAAAATATCTAACTGGCTGTCTATCTGTAAAGCCAGCTATTTAAATTATCTGAAAGGCTACTACTTCAGCATATGTTATAGCAGAGTATTATCTTGAAGATATGTGTGGATGTCCTGGTTTCAGCTTAATTCAGTTAATTTTTATTCCTAGTAGCTGACATAGTGCTGTGTTTTGGATTTAGGATGAGAACAATGCTGATAACATGCTGATGTTTTTAGTTGTTGCTCAGTAGTGTTTACACTAGTCAAAGCCTTTTCAGCTTCCCATGCTCTGCCAGGGGCACAAGAAGCTGGGAGGGGGCACAGCCAGGACAGCTGACCCCAACTGGCCACAGGGCTATTCCATACCATATGGCGTCCCTCTCAGTATAGAAACTGGGGGAGCTGGCTGGGGGGCAGCGATTGCTGCTTGGGGCCTGGCTGGGCATCAGTCAGTGGGTGATGAGCAATTGCATTGTGCATCACCTGTTTTGTATATTCTATTATTGTCATTGTTGCTGTTGTTGTTGTTATTATTATTTCCTCTTTCTCTGCTGTTCCATTAAACTGCCTTGATCTCAACCCACAGGTTTTACTTTTTTTTCCCTGATTTTCAACCCCATCCTGCCGGGGGGGGTGAGAAAGTGCCTGTGTGGTGCTTAGTTACCAATTGGATTTAAACCACAACAGTGGACAAACACTTGCAGAGTCACTATGCAGTCCTTAAAATCCTGAGATTATAGAGTTATGGTGGCATTATGAGAAGTTAATATTTTTTCTGAAATATTTAAATCCCAGTTTTCTTTACTATTCTCCCTCATACCTGAATTTTCCTATTGCAACAACTGAGCAAAATTGCCATTTATTCCAGAGAGAGTCTACATGATAATCCTTCCATGATTCAGTTTAGTAGAAAATCACAAATATTTTGTGATTTCAAAAATAATCATGGATTTTTCAAAGTTCTTATAATGGAAATGTCCTTGCTTGAGGTGAAAGATTTTGTTTCTTGGGGAGGACAGGAAACACTCTTCAAGCACGAAAAAATGCACTGAATCTATCCTTTATTTGTGTTTTCAGATTAAGTACATGTGGATTGCTTGACCCAAATTATTTCTAGAAATAAAAAGTTTCTGAGAAAGAAATCACTGTGAACTTGTTTTGAACAAAATTTGGAAGGTACATTCAATTTCACTAACTCCTTAATGATTTCTCTGAGGAAAGTTACCTTTTGGGGGTGTTTTTTAAAAGATAATAGGAGAAGAATGAGAAACTGCATTACATGTGAATGTGGCTGGGGAAAAATGGGAGAATATAAGGATCTCTAGGACAGTATTTATCAAAAAAAAATTTACAGTACAGTACTGTAGCCATATCAAATCTATGTGCTTATGAACAGTAAGTAAGAACCAATTGTTAAATATGTAGGGAGATATAATTATCCTTGCATTTGAAAAATATAGGAACACGCTCACAATGTCCTGAAGACTGTGGAGCATAATTACAGGTAACTTAAATCACCTGTTTAATCCTCGGTACCAGCCAGGAAACTTTCTGGCTTAATGCAGTCTTCCCAGGTTTCTCAAGATCACAATACTACCACTTTCTTACAGGGCCTTAGTCACTGTGAAAAAATGTACCTTTAGCAGACTCTAGTTGGTATTTATGTTTTGTAGCTTGTAGGGAGGTGGGACTTATGGAAAAGATGAAGCATTGTCTTTTCTTCACCCAGCTATTTCCCCCCTCCCTCTTCCCCCTGTCCCCACTTTCATGATAAAATTTGTTTGCCAACAATATTAACGTAAGGAATGAGAAAATACTCAGGAACAGAAACTGCTCTGGAGTAGAAATTGCTGCTCTAGCTGCTGTACTCCAGTTCTAGACCTGGCTGGTTCTCTTCTTCAGCTATGCTGACACAGTTCTCATCACAGAGAATTAATGGATGACATCAAGGAACAGATCCAGATTATTTTTGGTTGGTTGGCTTTGATTTTGATCTGGATCAGTTCCCCATTTAGCTCATACAACTGCCCAAAATTCAGTCTGTCAGCATAATTTGTTCCTTAGCACATTGTAGAACGTGTACAATGGCAAGCGTGAAAGAATGAGATAGAGAGAGGAATACCTTCAAATAACATTTCTGGGGAGAGTATCGTGAAAGTGGATCAGAGAGTTACCTGAATGCTTTTGTTGCCTACTAGAACTACTGTTGAGTCCTTATGATAACAGAGTGGATAATAGAGTCATTAGAAAACACGTATTCTCTTTCTGGCCTTAGAAAAATAACCAGGCAAGTTAATTAAAAAAAAAATCCCTTCTCCTCCCCTCCTCTTCTTTCCTCTTCCCCCCAAAACACAGCCTCAGAAGTCTCCCAGTTGCAAACAAGCCTTTTAAGGTCATTTCCTTCTTCTTTGTCCCTTTTCTTTGGAATAAAAGCAAGAAATAAGAATGGGCTTTTCACATTTAAAATGTCACCTTAGTAACAGCTGTGATCACAAAACCAAATCACTCTTATAGGTTTCATATGCTTTTCTTCTTAGATAATCATTTCAGATGCAAACATTATTCATACTACTTAAACTGAGGATAGAGTATATGGTTAAAAAAAAAAAAGCAGCCTTTTTCAGTTTTTCTGAAGTCAAAAAGTCATGTACCATTGAGTTTCTTGACAGCAAGCAGTAATGAAATGATACTCGTAGCTTATATTTTATTTTTGACAGGACAAATACTGGTGCTGCGAATAGCTCTGAAAATACATCAGATGTGAAAATATGCAATTAAATCTCTTTGAAGTGTCTGGTAATGGCAATGAAACAAATTCTGCAGTAATATAAAGTCTATTCATAGGCCCTTCCATGTTGTAAGACCCCTTAAAAAGCATTTATCTATGTGATTTGGTGCATCACAGCCTTGCTGAGCATAGCATTTATCAGAACAGTACCAGCGAGTTTTAATGGACCTTAGAGTAAGAATATTTAAAATGTATAATTTTGAATTCAGAAGAATAGTTGAATTATAAATAGAAACTGAGATGAAAGATAATGATTAATTTGAAGTCAGCTACAATACACACTGATTAGTATGGAATTTGGCATGCCTGGCCATCAAAAAACAGAGTTCTTGAATATGAGAGGGATACCAGGAAAGGAAACATATGAAAAGCTAATACATAAAAAATGAAGACACTTCTGAGAGACAGAGCATATTTGGAATTTATTTTTGAAATTCATTGGAAAAAATCACAAAATCAGACTCATAGGAAAGAATAAATATAGCTGTAATTTATCTAGTGAAGGTCACTTTAAATTTCACACACTTTCTTTTATATTTCCTCTTCAACATATCTCAAAATTTATTTTGTTTTATTTGTAAAACACCAATGCCAAAATAAATCTACTTGTTAGCTTTTCTTCTAGGCAAGAATAAGGCAGTGGCACTACATTTTTTTTCTGTCAAACCAACAGAAAACCTGGAAAACATAATTAAGAACACTATTAAAAACATATTTGTAAAATTAAAATTATTGCAAATTTTTGAAGAAAATTGCCTTTGTAGGGAACAAATCCATAGATTCTTCCTTTAAAATGACTTATGAAACATATTATTTTGTAATCCACTGTCTTAGATACAGTTGAACATGAAAACCTAGCTTTAAAAAAGTTCTGATTATTCAAACTATGTACATAGACAAAAGATTGTGTGGAAAGTTCTGAACAAACATAAAATCTCTAAAAAGTTATTCTAATTTTCTTTGTGTTTTAATCTAAATCACGATGGTGCAACATAACTGATATTTTAAGTGCCGTGTGGCTTTAAAATAGTATACTCTTGTTACTTATTGTCATCTTTGTTTTTTCTTACAATAGTGGTTTCCTAAAGTAAAAAAAGGAAATGTGAAATCGGTGCTGGCAACAGTGATTATCATTAAAAATTCAACAGTGTTAGCAAATTCTTCACACTTGCAATTGTTTTGTATTCAGAATACATGAAGAAAAACCAGCTCAGGTGACATTTACTGGAACTCTTGTTAAAAATTGGCTTTTTGATTTATGACTACCATACTTAAAATGCTACAGCCTTCCGTGAAGGCTGTGTTGAAACTGTGATGAAGTGGTCCTGTTATTGTGGCAACAGCTTGAAAAATTTACAGCTAGACCTAGAGGATCAGCTTTGGTACATGAAATAAACTTAGAACAAAGTCACAGAAATGCACTTTTAATACCTATTTATCAATTTCATTTTGAGATCTACTTTTGCACTACCCAAGCACCTAAATTTGGGTGCTTATGCACAACTCACAGTTTCAGGAGCTAAACCTTTTTACCCTGCTGAACTTCTGCTGTGATGTAGCCCTGAGTCAGAGCAATATCGGAGGATCCTGAGCTACTGGTTCTGTTGAGAACACACAGTGATCTCTGCACATCAGTCACTGCACATCAGTAACAACACTGCATCCAGGACAAGCCAGGCAGATTTTAGAAGTGGCAGAAAGGTCTTCCTGCTGTTCACATCATAGGTTTGTGCCCATATGAATCATTTTCTCCACCACCTTCCCCCAGAGTAGGAGAAACAATTTTTTACTCTCTCTTCATGCTGGGAAGATTTCATACCTATTACTGCAGCTTCTGGCCGAGAGTAGCCTAAGAAGGCTATAGATGAAACTGAGTATGAGATTTTCTACTTCTTTGTGAAGCTGTCTTATGCCTTCAAGAAGATTGGGTTTGTGGGGAACAAACAAAAGGCAGAGGAGCTATTATTCCATGTTGCAGAATTTAGGGGTACTGAGCTAGAAGACAGTAACCCTGGTTTTCAGCTTCTGAACTTGAGAACAGGTCTGCTTTTATCTTGAGATTAAGGAATACAAATGCATAAAATATTCTGAGAATCCAGTTTCTCCTCAGTTTGAGGACTTTTATTGATAGAAAAATCTAGGTACCAATTCTTTAGAAATCCTTATTTGCAAACCCAAGCCAGGCTTTTATCCTTAGTAGATGACTACTAGGGGATGCCCAAATTAATAGTCACATGAACTAGCATTTAGAGGCAATGTAATTTCTGTATTGCCTAAAAACTTCACTCTGGCTCCTCCAGACGTAGCTAAGATCAAATAATTAATTTTAACTACTGCAGCGCCATTGTTGTAAGTGTTTATGTAGTTTATTAGGATCACAAATCTGCAGGTTCAAGCTCAGATGCAGTCTGAAGTGCTCAGCTGGAACAGTATCATGCACATCCATCAAGGACAAACAAACGCAACTAATATTGCCCTCTAACTTTATGTGCACACAAATGACTGTGTGGGTATAACCACAACATGCTTCCTCCAGAACAAGAAAAATGGCTATAGGATTGAGGAGAGCTGCAGTTAAGAGTGCCTGTCCTCCTACCTCCTGCCTGGATGCTGGGCACACAGCCATACAAATAATGGCTGCCTCCTGTGTAGGTGCCTACATTTGGAGGAAAACATCTCTCCTCCATTTAGCACATTTGTTCAAAGCTGAGAGAATTTGTCTGAATACTGTTAACAGTAATCCTAAAAGAACAAAAGAAGCTGTATGTAGCAGGTACTATCTTTTATATTCAGACTAATTACAATACATGATAATATAGGCAAGCTTTGGAAAAGACAAGAAGAATTAGCCTTGAGTTGAATTCTCAAGAGATTATTTTAGTGGAACTAACCAGACTAACAATATAGCTGCAGTCTCCTTGGCTTCCTTTTTGGGTTATTTTATTATTATTTATTTTATAAAGACTGGAGTAATGTAACTAATAATTATGTCAGAAAGAAACACAGATCAATCATACTTCATAACAAAACCAGCATGTTTTTTCTTTCAAAGTAATATTTGCATTTGAATATCAATAGAGCTCTACTTTCTACAATATTACATTTGCATTCAAATACTTGATTATCCATAATGTATATCTTTATGTTTTACACAGAGAGTTGGCATAAGCTCTTCATTATTACAATATAAGAACATTTGGCATAAAATATTCCCTTTAGTGATAACCAAATTTAAAAAAAATAATAAATGAAGCAGTCTTAAGAAAAGTAACCAGATTTTACATTTCCAGAACAGAGGTGTGGAAAAGCACAGATGACATGGAATAGTGCCATCTTTTCATTGTGCTTTATTAATGTGACTGTTGAGCAGTGACCATGCAGTATTATCACTGCTGAGTACCTCCTTGAGATTTAACAACATGTCGCAAGTTATAGTGGCAGCATTTCATATTACGATTTCAACTCCGGAGGTCCGGTGCTTTTAACAGTACTTCATCTTATTCTGTATATTTATTGGTGGTCTTACACTTTCATGACAAACTTACTATACTGAAAGACAGAAATGAGTATATTGCAAGATATTGCCCATTAAATTCAAAATGATGGGTGTAAAGGCGTCAAAGGTTATTTGGTCCCATGAGTTTTTAACAAATATTTAAAGTTTTCTCTAGATTATTGAGGATTTGCCCTCATAAACAGTTAGGAGGGAAGGAGAGGCATGGAAAACACTTCTTGGTATGGCCTCATTGCCCATGATTTGTTATGTCTATGCACCCACTGAATATTTTTCCTATTTAATTGTTTGGTGGGATGCATGCCACATTCCTTTTGATGTTCCTTTGAGTTTTTTCAAATATTAGTATTCTTTTTCCAGCAGTATGTCTAGAAGCCACTGACACAGATGAATTTATGTGACTTTTCTTATGCCATCGTATGATCCTTCTCCATAACTGTAATGTTTCCAAATAACTACTGGATATCATAGATAAAAAAGGTCTCAGCATCATGAGGCTGGTGATACTGGCTAAAAAGTTTTAGGAATGCCCTGTGAATTCAAGTAATTTCAGTATGTTGGGACTGGATTTAGGGTAACTGAGCCATGGTTGGTAAACAAGACAAGATATAACTATATTTATCCTATGAATAAAAGATTATAAAGTAATTAAACATTTAATTTCTTAAATTCAGATAATCTTCTTAGTCTGTGTAGAAGTCTGAATGGTTAGGAAAGGAAGATTTTTCTTATTGTTCTGCCAGAACAATACAGAAGCACTAGCTATGTGTTTCATGTACACCCTGAAGAGATTCAAGCCAGTTATCATGCAACTTTCCTTAACATTTAATAAATCATATAAAACTAGAAATAAAAAGATTCTCAAAAGAAGGTATTATAAGCCATGAAAAACACATTGGACTGCAATTCCTGCTGAACTGCAGGTTCTTTTGAACATAAATTATTTAATTGGAGAAAAAGTTCAACCACAAGTTATTCTATCTGCTAAGACTTTTCTTCTTCTCAGCTTTGGAAGAAAGAGATACAAGCACACTGTTTTCAACCAGCTGCCTTAAATTCATAATCTCACAGATGCAGAATGCACCTCTGAAGGTTTTTGGAAAGTGTTGAGACTGAAAGAAGAGCTCTGTGAATACATGCTGAATTGATCCAAATACAATCAGATGTATAAATCCAGTTCTGTCTCTCTGGATTCTAAAACAGAAGAGCAACAAGAACTAGTCCAAAAGAAAGGATGGCTGTGAAAAATCATAGAAACATAGAATCATAGAATCGTTAAAGTTGGAAAAGACCTCTGAGATCATCTAGTTCAACCATCAA
>VZTL01061364.1:3566-19953 GCA_013400535.1 Scopus umbretta
ATTGGCAAAGTCTCTGTAGATGCGGAAATCTGTATCTGCTGGGATGATACCACTCTGAAATATTTCCTGTGCCACTACAGAGGCAAAGGGATGTTTGGCTGCAGCTACATATGCTTGTACCAACCAAGGATTCTCAGGTCCTAACAAAAGATGAGCAGAAAGCTCACAACAAATACTTTTTGAACTTCAGTTGATATGTATCTTTAGTGTAATAAATAACACAAAGGAACTCACTAGAGTTTTAGTGCTGTTGCCCCACAGGGTATATCCTAAGTGCATTTGTGTTGGCTGAGTGACTCACACTGGAGAGAAAGAATTAGTTAAACTGGGGGGGGGGGGGGGGGAATCCCGGGAGNAGCGGGGGGGGGGGGGGGGGGGGAAAGCCACTGATGGCTTGTGTGTTCAGTGGCAGAGTAGATAAGCCATCTCCCCAAAAAGACCCAGCACTAATGAAGAAGTCACAACCTTTAGCAGGATTTCCAACTTATCACTGGTGTGTCCCACCTCAAAATTGTTGTTTAAAGTCTCTCCACTAAAGCATTCAGTGCAAGTAAAGAATTAAGCAGCTCCAGCAGTAGAAGGAAGACTGCAGTCCAACTAGGATGGAGCAGAAGTTTAACTGTAGCCCACAAAACACAGAAGTTTTGCCGCTTCCAGAGCAGCAGATGGGAGTCCTAATGCTAACATCTCCCTGCAAAGATTTTGAAAGAACTGCTGTGAAAATTAAATAAAGCACATGAAAGTACGAGTATATAAGAGATATCCAAAGCTGGTTTTCTCCTTATTACCTTGATGTAAAAGGGAAATACAATTTCTGTAATTCTGTTCTACACAGGCTTCCCACCTATGAGGCAGCTTCTCTGGCAGTGCTTTAGCCTACACGTATCTAAAGATGCAGAGCAACTTATTTGCCGCACAGGGTTGGGAAAGAGGCACAGAGGTTCTTCTGTCTTCTGCTTGTAAGTCACTTGCAATACTCCTTCAAGTCTACATTGTTTATTATCAAATTATCCTAGTGTAGAAACTGGACACAATGCAAGCTCGTACCTGTTTGAAAAACAAGTTCTTTTCCTCCTACACCTGCTGCCTCCAGGTTAATAAAAGCTCTAATTGACTTGGCCCACTCATGTTGTGTAATGAAGCCGTGACTAGCCTTGATGGGAAAACAAACAAACAAAAAATAGGTCAAATATCTTCCAGACCAGCCTAAACATTATTTTCCATCACATATGATCCTAACTCAAGACTGGACAAGGCAGCCAGATCACTTACAACACAAATACAGAAAATCCAAGTCTTCGAATTAAATTAATATGGACAGTATCTTAATACATTTTCCCCTTTGAAATCAAACACATTTTCCTCAGAATGTTAAGATCGGCATTTAACTAATATTTCAACAGATTAAATACAAGCCATATCTGCAGTTACTCTTTCCTTTGTCAGAGTCTTAATATACAGTTTTGATGTGTATTTTATAATTCTGGCATATTCTCACCTGCAAAATATTTTCTTCTGCACCATTAAATAAGAATACAACAGCATGCTGCAGGGGCTCTGAAGATTTTGAAAGTGTGTTAAGTATTTCAAGCATAACTGCGCAGCTAACGGCGTCATCACTGGCACCTTAAAATAATCAGCAGAACAGTATGGCTTACAACAAACACACAGAATTGCAACAATGACCAGAGAAGAAAAAAAGCTTTATGCTATCTCAGGCCCTTAATCTAACTGAGGTACAATTATGTCAAGCTTTAGTATATTTTCTGCTACTGCTTGTACCCTTTGTCTATACTAGTTAAAAGCAACAGCAGAAAGAAAAATAACATTCAAAAAGTGAGCAAGTGAAGTGCAAGATATCAGATCCAATACTACTGTTCAAGAAAAGCAGACCAACCAGGTTACTAATCAAGCAAAGTGATCATTATCTATTTTTCTAAGAACAACACAAATAAAGAAGGGCATCACTTTCACTTACAGCGTACTCAAATTTGAAAAAACAAACATTCCCACACAAGTCACCCTAAAGCATTCTACACTATTACAATGCATTCAAGTAAGTGGACAAAACCTGAAAGTAACACAAGGCCAAGATTGCAAAATAAAGCAAGGGAACACCAGAATTCACACCTTTAAAACATTCTCATAAATTAAAGTACACATTATTATACAGTGTTTTCATGATCAGATGCTTTCCACCACCCCTTCTTTGCAGAAGACCCCTTTTGCTCTGAGCTCAGTAATCATTCTCTTTTCGAGTTCCTCATCCAACACTATTCTAGACCAACTCTCACTTCCTCACACCTCCCCTCATTGCCCTGCCATTTTTTTTATCCCGACTAAGCATCCATCTTTTAACCAAGCTCTCCCATTGGCCCACTTCCCTCACTTCAGTGCAAGCTGTAGCACCTCCCCACCCCACTCCAATCACTAAAATTTGGGAGCAAACAGAGAAATTTAATCTTATTCCTTTAGGCCCAGGTTGCATATATGATGCTGACGCACACCGAGATGACGACGACAGTGTGGCCAAGCCTCAGCATGCTATTAGGGCAGACTCATTAGCTGCTAAAACTGTTTAATTTACACATAAAAAAAGCAGCTTTTCCAAAGCGTGTAACTAGGTGAAATTTAGACATACTGCCTCTTCTGTGAAAGGGGCATATTCCTGATAGAAACACAAATCTTAGTCTAAATTTTAGCCTTAGCTTATTGTATGGAAGTACTTTAGAATAAATAAATAAAAACAAAATCTTTCCAATACACTGTTCTCCCATCTATTTCTCAGAAATGAATGCCTTATTCTGCCAAAAGCTTTCCGAAAAGCCCCCCAAAATATCCCATTTAAAGCCCTGATTATACTGCTACCTGAATTTATCAGTAGTCTACTTTTAGCCACACTGAGTTCTTTTATCTAACATGCTGTATTGAAACCTCAGCAAAGAACTGGCTATAGTTTTCAGCGAGATTAATCACGTATCTGCCTCGCTGTGAAGCTAAGAAAAATAAAAGTTATTGGTTTCAACAGACATACAGATTTACATCTGATTAAAGCAGCCATGTAGCCATGACTATGACACAAGCTCACAGAGCAAGTAGCATCCTCAAATCCTTCATATACAACAAAACTCACGGGAAATTAAACCAGATTTTATGGTAAATATCAGTAACCTAAGAAAACCACGATATCAGCTACGACTGTGATGATAATTTCGAGGTTGTTTTTGCCTTCAAGTTTATTAGATAGATAATCGAATAGGCCATATAAACTGAGAATACCATTAGAACAAGAGACATGTTTTAGGAGTCTACAGTGTATGTTTTTCCTTCACGAGGAACTCGAGCTTTCTAACATTGAAGCTCTAATGGTTCACCGAGTTTTACTTTACTCATTTTGTATGCATAAGCCTCAACAGCAGATTATGCTGTATTACCTCATTTTCAAATATATTGCTCATTGATCACCGAGTCCTGCTGATTCTGGTTAAATAATACATTTTTGGTAATTAAAAAAGCTGTCAGCAAATGACTTGCAGAAATACAGAATAGAAAATAACAGGTTCTTGCTTAGGTTATGTGCAAGTTTCACACTAAGCAAGTGAAAGATGGGGAAGTTCCTCACTGTTGTGGTAAAGGGCTGGGCTGCTTTGTGATTAAGGGCAAGCATACAGGCTGATTTCTAGCTCCTCCACAGATTTCTGTATAATTCTATACAAATTAATATTTTTGTGGCACCTCTGTGCAAGGTTGGCGATGTATTTTACTCTCTGTGTAACTGTAAAGAAAGTAATTGATGCAGACCCATAGAAGCAGACACACAATTTACATAGGGCATCAATTTAAAGACAGTTTTCAATAATCATTGTATTATGCTTGTGAATTATTCTTTCTAAGTCTAGGCAGCCATATTTAGACTATAAATACAGTAATTAGCATGTCTGCAGTTCCTAAATCACAGAGCATGTATATGCAGTTATTAAGCTTAATTTGGAAACTCATCTTGCCTAAATATGATGGAAGAGAATGAAGTTTTGTATACTATTTGTTGACAGAAAAAAGGCACAAAGAGTACAGCAAGTGCTTTCTCTAGCTAATACTCAACTGTTTTCTCAATAATGAGGACTCCTTGCACGTGCTAAAGAACAGAAGGTTTACCCCCAGAAATAAAATACCGTGTGGGGGGTAAATGAAGAAACTTCAGGAAAAGCTGTGCTGCCGGTGACTGAAATCTGTAGGTATTTTTCAACTGCAATAACAGGCACACACCTGTGGCTGAGTGTTACAACAAATGTTTTTATGCCGTTTTCAGTTCACTAGCTTCCCAGCACTCTTAAAACCATATATTTACAAAGCTGTTTATACCCTTGCTGCAACACTTACTTAACATGATTAGATTTATAAAAATACAGAGGGACAAGAATAAAGAGAGTATGCAACAGCGGCAACGACAAGAGAGCTGCACACACTACCAAGG
This sequence comes from Scopus umbretta, assembly GCA_013400535.1. Lineage (NCBI taxonomy): Eukaryota > Metazoa > Chordata > Aves > Pelecaniformes > Scopidae > Scopus > Scopus umbretta. The sequence goes on from VZTL01061364.1 coordinate 8,041, forward strand.
CAACAGTACCTTCATCTTTGCTCACTACAGTCTTTTGAGACAGAAGCTTTGAATGCAGAAAGAAAAAACCAGTTGGCATAGCTTAAGGATATCACACTAAAAATCTGAGCTACAGGATGATGCCAGCAAAGGAAGGGCAAAACACAGACTAGTTAGCGGGGGTGGGAACAGCCTCTGACACAAAGCGTCCTGTGGAAGGAAAACCAGGATTAAATCAGTACAGAAGAATGGAAAGACCTGAACAACAGGTAGAAGCAGCACAGAAACTACATCCATAAGCAGTGAATTCCAAGAAAGGCAGCCATAACCAAACTTTCTAGAAATCTAAATATAGTATCTGTAATTTGCTGCCTATCAGAAAGTGAGAATGAAATCCTGACTTGAACAGGACCAACCTGTCATGCTAAATACTGAATCTCACTGAAATCATGCAGACTAGTTGACACATACAGTATTCTAGCATGTGGCTATAAGGCTACTTGGTATGAGAAGGCAGTGAGCCAAGTTCTGTGGCTCATGTAATATACAGAAGCGCAGAATGAACATGTGGACCTACCCGGGCTATTTGGTACGGAATCAAAGTGACAATTGGATAACACTGCATGCTCAGCTCCATTTCGGGGTTCCAGCTTCACTATGACATTGGTTATGTTTGCATAGTAACTAGTAAAGCCTCCTAAAAAGTCAATGCTGAAGGAGCCTGTGGGCCTCTGTATGTCTACAGATATCTTGTGAGCATCTGTGCTTTCTCTTTCTATTGCCCTAATTTGTTCTAAGAGGTAGTTAACTGCAAGAACTTCATTTTCTGGACTTCCAACTGTTCTGGGCCCAATTGCTGTTATGTTGTCAAGATATCCCCTGTAAGAGATAAATTACACATTCAGCATCAACACATTCAACATTTAGTACGTAACTTATCGACAACTCTAACATGTTTGTACATTGTTCTATTTCAAGACTCACAGTAAGTGGAAGAGACTAAAGCCAATTAGAGGGTAACTGTAGTCAAGGCGCCAAAGATCATGACGGTAGCGAGCATATTGTACTGACCTGTACCCAGGGCTCCCCGTCCTACCTATCACGACATGAAACCAAACTACCGTTTTTCTGGTTTGAACGTATCAATCCAAAACGTAACAAAAGGGTGAATGGAGATGCTAAAGACTTTATCTTTAGCAAGGTTCTGCATATGCACACGTGCTCTTCCCTGAATGGCTGAATAAGCACACTCTTAGCAAGACTTACACCAGCTAAAAATTTGCGAAGGGACTCCTCCAGACACTAAGTGCTGCATAATACCGCAAGAATTGATCTATGGAGGACGCTTTGTTCGATCAGCCCAGAAAAGCACCGTCAAGAGGCAGCCAAAACGACCGCTGGAGCCCTTGCAGTATTTTTACCTACTTTCTGCCAAGCGTCCAAGCGAGCTCTGCGCTCTTGCCAGGGCGGGGAGAGACGGGAGCACTCCGCACAGGACAGCAACCCAGCGACCGCTGCCGGCGAACCCCACCGGCTTGGCCAGCCAGGCGGCGGGCCTCCCAGAGCGCACACCCGCTCNGTTACTGTCCCTGCGCGGTGTCCCGCCCGTCGGTAACGGTCGGTTCTCTCCTTGCAGGCCCGGCCGTGCGTCCGCCCACAAAACCGAGGCCGGGAAGCCATCGGCGGCGGCTGCCGGGGGAGGGCACCGGCCCGGTAGCGGTGGAGCCCTCTCTCCTGCCGCAGCGCCCGGGCGAGCGGCAGCCTGACCCTGCTGCTGACCGAGGATCGCCCTCTTGCTTTGTGGGCAGCGTCGCGTCGCTCACAAGGATGTGCAAGCCTTCCTGTTTTCACAGCTTTTTTTTTTTTTNGGCAGCCAAAACGACCGCTGGAGCCCTTGCAGTATTTTTACCTACTTTCTGCCAAGCGTCCAAGCGAGCTCTGCGCTCTTGCCAGGGCGGGGAGAGACGGGAGCACTCCGCACAGGACAGCAACCCAGCGACCGCTGCCGGCGAACCCCACCGGCTTGGCCAGCCAGGCGGCGGGCCTCCCAGAGCGCACACCCGCTCCGCCGACACGACGAACCGGACGCTGCAGAGTCGGGCCCGCCGGGGCCCGGCTGCGGAAAGCGAAGGGCCGTCGCGGCTACCGTCGCCCTCGGGGCGGCCGCGGGCGGACTCTGCCCCGCGGCTGCCGTGACAGAGGGGAAGGCCTCACGGCTCCCCGCATCCCGGCCAGGACGGGCAGCGCCCCCCCTCCGCCCCGCCGTACCTGGCGCGGGGGGCGCTGAAGTCGCGGGGCCCGGCGGCGGACGGCTGGCTCAGCAGCTGCCGGTGCGAGACCTGCACCACCGCCCGCAGCCCCAGCAGGTACAGCNCGAAGGAGAGCGTGCAGAAGTAACTGTGGTGTCAGTGGGGGAGCAGTAAAGAGTGCCACAAACCACCACACCGGAGACAAGTGTCACTTGCAGATGTGAAGTCAAGCCACTGGCAGCGCTCGGAGTTGCTGCTTTTCTTCCCTCACTGCATTACATTTTTCTGGATTTTGTAGCTGTAGCACTGCCCTGACTGGAGCTCAGGTAGCCCAGAGTGAAGTGCAATAACTTTTGGAGGCGCTAGCGAATAGCATCTTCCAGTGAAGTCATGCAAGGAGCGCACCTGTGAGGATGACAGGCCCGAGCTGTGACACGGGCCATCACCCCTGCAGTGCTCCGCTTCCATCTCTCCAGGGCAGAATGCTTCTGCCTGCTCTTGCGGTGCCTTTCAGTGATTGGACAGAGCTGTTCGATGTATCTTTATCATACTGCTTTGCAATGTACCTGGCTACTCCAATCCTGCCTATGTGTTGCCATATGGAAGCTTTCTAGCTGGGGTTGCAATACCCTTTGGGTTGAAAAAAAAACACTGAAGCAGTGGTGCACTAAAATGTGATGACTATGGTCTCTGCACACCTCAGGTGCTTTAGTAAATTTCCATATTCTGGTTTAATGAGTTTTCTCATTGCTTCACTGCACCCTCAGTACAGAGAAGATTATTGCTTACGGTTTATGACTTGCAACTCCAGATTATGCTACTACATTTAAGACCCAGTTACATAGTTCCAGGCCAAGTGGTTTGTTTTACTCTGTTTTGTCCATTTTTCTTCCTTCCTGCTTTTGTTTCAGTTACCTGTGTTGCCTCCCTCTTCACAAGCAGACAAACATACCCCCCGATTTGGTTCTGAAAAGTAGGTTTTACATTAGAAGCAGCTGTACTATGAAAAATTCCAATGTAAATGTTTTCTTAAAAATACAAGTGCATAATTAGTCTGGTGACATGCTTGCAACACAAATAACCAAAGCTAATTAAATGTAAGCCCCCAAAAATGTAATGGAATGGAAGCTGCTCTTGAAAATGTCATATTAATAACCTGTATGATGGTATTACTAATATACATAAGAAAATGTGGTTTTAAAAAAAGTTACAGCCAGATATTTGGTGTAGATCTGCATTTCTCCTTTGGAATTCCTAAATAGGTCTTAAAAGTTATGTAGAGAAGTCAAAGAATGAAGGATGGCCTTTCATCTTTTTTTTGACATCATGTATAATACCATCAGTGCTAAAGTACTGGGGGCTACCACTCCTGAAAAGCTCACCTAAGCAGCTTTATGCAGGGGCAGTTCCTCTCCAGCAACACATTTTGCTGCATTTCAATTTGACTACGTCAGAACAGGCCCTGCATTATTGATCTGGAGGGTAATACACAATCTGAGAAAACAGGAACTACACATCATTCATTTATTTTGGCTGTATGTTTACTTGAGGATTAGAACTGTAAAATAATTTCATCCTTTTTCTTAATGGTCTTTTTCCTTTCATTCTTTGGGCAACATTTGAACATTAAAAACCCCTCAGTTAAGAAAAAGACCTGACTATACTGATTTTGGTGGCAGTCATACTCTACAGGTGGAAACAGTTATAATATTCTGTCAATTCAAAATTCAGAAGCAATTTGCTGCTTTTGATCAGAAAGACTTCTGATGTTTGGAATACTGAGAGCCCTTTTATCATCTGTCCGGAGCACAGCATTTGGGAGGGCAGTGTGCAATGTGAATTAAGCTGGAAGTATAGTGCATACACGTTTTGACATGACTGGAATGTCTTGGTCAAATACATCAACAAATACAGTGACCTTTATTGCTCTGTTAGTCCGGAATGACCGAGTTAAGATAATTGGATCTAATTTCCAAACAAATGATTCAGCATAGATTCAATTTGACTTTATGTCAAGAAGGCTGATGCTTAACCTAGTAGCTTACAATCCACACTGCTTCGTTTTGTCAGCTCACTACAGAGGGAAATACCTTGTTCACTGAGCAAGATTTATACTTGTAAACTATGTTTTAAGCGGAAAAAGTAAAAATCCGATCTTTCATCCACAGGGACTATGGGCTGGCTTTGTTTTCTAACTTAGTAGCAAAACCAAGTTAAATGATAGCAGGATAACATCCTTGCTTAACAAATAAATGCAAATATGAATGTTTCATAGGTTAATGTCACCACCAGCTATTTAGGGTAAGAGAACTAGAACACTGTCTTCAGGAAAGCATTTAGTTTTGATTAAAAATAAACAATGATGAAGCATCCAACAAGTAATTGGTAAATTGTTCCATAGTCAGCTTTCTCATCCAAATGTGACTTATTTGTAGTACTAATTTCTTAGCTTCAGTTTTCCATTCATTGGATCCTCTTATATCATTGACTGATAAATTGAAATCCCTTTGTTACAAGATTTCTGGTCCACTGTAGGTATTAATACCTCACGATCAAGAATCCTCTTACATTCATCTTCAAGCCTGAGCTTTGTAAGCTGCTACTTTTCCAGTCCTTTCATTCTCCTCCTAACAGTTCTCTGGTGATTTCCAGTTTTTCAGTAACTTTCCTGCACTGCTGAACCAAAAGGAGAAGTAGTATTCCAGCGCCTACGCCAGTGTCCAATACAAAGGTAAAATAATCGCTACCCTGCAGGAAGGCAGAGCTGTTTGCTTTCTTTAACACAAGCATGCTGCCACAGTTTTGAAGTGTCAGTTCTGTCCAACTGTCTTGGGGAATCCCTTTCTGGCACTACAGCATGTTCCAGCCGTCCACTCAGTGTCCCATAGCTTCTCTGACAGACAGGATCTTCATTACCAGTTTTCAGTAAAATTGGAACTCGGCAGGAAGCAGGAAAGCCTGTGAGGAGGAGAAATCAGATTTTACATCCTGCGTTTCCAGGGCCTATTGTGTCAGCCTTTCCTAGTGACACCTGTGTGTTTGGGAACATCTTGCTTCCCTGCGCTGAAGCCAGTGTTGGAGCAGTGAGCATCTGAGTCCTCCTGCTGCAATGGGGCTAGCTCTTCACTCCCTCCTCAGGCATCGGTTCTGTCCTTTCTTCAATCATATACCCATCAGTCACCTCACTCCTATAGCTACAGTGTTGTAACTGGAAGCTCATATTGAACCAATTTTCTGCCCTGTCTTTGAGAGCTTTTTTGGGTCATTACTACCCACAGTCCAGTCCTCATCCCTTAATTATTTCCCGCCTATGATTCTGAATACTGCAAGCTTGAAAATGTTTACCTTGCAAAGTTGGTAAGCATTCAGTATTGCTCTGAATCTACAGGTGTTCTTCATCATCTGTAGCTATCCTAGTCCTGAAAAGGAAACCAGGAAGAATATTGTAAGAACTCAGTGCAAGAATCCACCCTTGTGAAAATACAGGGCAGTCTTGGGTAGCCTGTATTCAGTTCAGTTATAAGCAGCTGTTCACTTTGAGAACTCCTCTACGCAGGCACACTTCGTGCTGTCAAGGAAGTTTGCATTTCTTCTTCTTGGTCTTTATTGCCTCACTTTACCACATAACTCCACAACACAGTATCTAGCTGTGGATGGCATTGCGTATGGTAGTCTAGTTTAAGAAAATGGCACAGGGAATCTCCTGAGCTTATATCCCTTGATGTCTGTGCTCTCAGCTGACTCCTTGTAAAAATCTTTCCCAGACATCAACCAGAGGACATTTAGGGCTCATTTAGCCAAACGCATCCATCTCTCCCAAGACAGAAGGATGCAAGATGCCTCATCAACACTCCAGAGATAGCCAAGAATTGGGCATTCCTACCATCACCCTATAATTAAAGCAGAATGATTAAACTCTGGTCACTCATTTCAGATCTGGAAGTGGAAGAACCACCCGCAGTTTCTAGACTGATAGGGTGCAGATAGACTGTTGTTTGCATCAGCACGGTATTAACCATTTTGTTTTGATAATCTTAAGCAGTGCTTTTCCCTCTTCCCTGTTCAGCAGTGCACATTTTCTGTGCTCCCCCTCTTTCTTACCCTGATATTTTGTAATGGGAGCTGTAATCACAACCAATAATTACGTGGAGAAAATGAACTGATTATTGCTTGTCGAAAAACAAAACAACCAACCTTTCTTTAGATAGACATACCCTCCCTTCGCAGCCAATCCAGGCTCTATGTCACCCTCTTCCCTGTGAATATTCTGCCCCCTTTTCCCTGCAGGCTCAGAATTCCCTTCGTTACTAAAGGGAGGCGAGGGCTTGACACTGCCCTGGAGAGAGTAGAGGGGGTGGTCAGCACCCCCTGCTGTGATTTTGGGACAGAAGGCTTTTTCTTCTTTTGCTCCCAGCCTGGAAAGGTTCAGTCAATCTTAAACTAAAAATAATTTGTTAAACTGATAATGGGATAACCAGAACCCAGTCCAAATATAAGCCATTTATTCTTCCTTTACCTATTAAATATCTCACCTTGTACAGTCTGACAACTTCTGCCAAACCCTCAGTCACTTGATTGCTACCTCTTCCTGCTCTTTTGCCCCTCCAATATCTGCCAGCTGTCACTGCCGGCTATCCTATCTCCACAAAACACAAGCACAGAAATCACCTCCTTCATCAGCCTAACATTATGTTACTGAATCACCTCCCTGGTTCTCCTTTTCTAACCCCATCAAGATTAATCTCTTTTTTTCCCTTCAAGACCTCAAGTCTCTCCACACTCGCCTACATTTCTTACACAGTTTGGTTTAACATCCTGTGTTAGCTGTTTTGGCAGTAATGCCAGCCTGTTTATCTCTTCCATAATAGTTTCCTCATCCTTTCCCATGCTAACATCTCTTCTACACACAGTCCTCAGACAATTAACGTTCAGGTTACCTGTATCATGTCAGCAATCGTTTAACACCACAAGCCAAAGATACAATCATTTTGATTCAGTCATTCAGATAAATATTCTTAGTTGAGAAATCATGTGACCTGGCAATATTTTATCTTGGCTTACTATCTGTTTATATAATGCTTTCTGAAAGCTTTGGTCAGTAAAAAAAGAGTGTGTATGTGGTAAGATCTGGTAGTTCCAGGTAGAGCATGATCATCACTGGGGACTGCTCAGTGTAGGAGGCATAGTTGCATAAGCGATCTGCCCTTCCACCTGAGCACAGCTGACTGCTGGGAGACTTTGCCAGGCTCTGTGTGTATTTATGGCAGGCTGGTTCCAACTGAGAAATTGGTGAAGAAATTCTCAGGTGGTGAAAGGGGTAGAAATAACTTTGCAATCAATGGAGCTGAAACCATTTACAGAAGTGGCGAACGCAGTCACTGATTTCAGTTTTGAGACTATGGAGAAAAAGGCATTTTGAAAAGCATGTATAGCCAGCCTCTTTTTAAACCATAGCCAATTTTGTTCTACAAGCCTAATAGTAAAAGCCAAGACACGGCTAACTCCTGAATGGTTAAATAATTCTTTATGACTTGATTGGACAGAATTTAAGCACAATCTCTTCCTAATCATGAATCACTCTTATTCTCTGAAGTACAGATGTTCCAGGCAGATTCTCATTTCACTTCACATGAAATATTTCATGTAGCAGTCTATCTATGAACACATTTTGTGCTTACTCAAGCACTTGAAGGGGAAGCTAGCCCTTGGACTTAGTGAAAGCTGAGCTGACAAACTAGATCTGAACAGAAGTGACTCTTCTTGCCACCTGGAACAAACTGTTTTCTCTGATGTGTTAATGGAAACCTGAAAGGTCTCTTAAGAGTATTCTGAAATGCTTAAATGCTAAACAAGAAATAATGTAAGTAATATTTATAGAAATGCACGCTACGTTTTCTTCTTAAGGAGAAATGAGAGAGGATTAGATTTAATTTTGAAATGTAAAATATGGAGATAAACAGTGATAACTAGGGAGAAGTACTGTACAAAGCTGCAGGTATAGACTAAATATTCCATATGTTGACAGAAAGTTGTGAAAATAATATTTTAGCCTGCTCAGCTGAGCAAAAGCTGCTATAGTAGTAATTCATAATAGTAGTTCTGGATAACCCAAACTAAATGTATGTAGTACGAAGGACTATAGACAATGAACATTCATTGGACTATCAATAAGACCATTCAATTTTTAAGCCACAGTCATGACAGGCCATGACAGGCCAAATATTCCTTTGCACATAATCCCAATAATTTCAGTGGATATGGTATTAAAAATAATATGATGGACTGACTGATGAACTATTCCAGAGATCATTATGTTGTCCATAGACTTGAACCTCCATGACTAAAAAATAACACAGTACCAGAATAATGAAAAATTCTTCATGGATAACCAACTCAAAATAGCAAGGAAGTCTTTCCAAGACTCTTTTACTACAAAGGATCCTGCTCTTGTCCCGTATATTTTACCAGGTACAAGAAAAACCTGTGAGGCTGTTAATCTTTAAAGGCTTCTCATCTGACTGCCACCTTAATGTCTGATTCCTAAGTACTAACATGTCTCATGCATTTAAAATGGATAAAAAAAAAAAGGATACAAGCTATTAATGGAAATCTTCTCATTTTGATTACATGGCATATCCTTATTTAGATGTTCCTAGGCTTGTCAGTTTCAAGCAGCTATTCTTAATTCACTAGGCTATCCATTATACCTCATTTTCTTCTACATTGCCATATTTTCTAATGGACAGAACAGAAGTTTAGCACAACTGGCAAAACATTCAAAACCCTTCATAGGCCTGCAGTGGGCATATGAAGAATTCTCCTTTGCTTTCCATTGAGTGGCACAGGAAAAGGACAAAAGGCCAAAGTCATAAGCTACAGTGAGGAAAATTCGAATTAGATATTAGGAGGGAAAATTGCAATGAGAGTGGTACAACACTGGCACAGAGAGGCTTCATCTCTGCTGTGATCAACAGAATTTGTTTGGATTGCTGTTTGTCTCTCTCTGGTTTACAGCTCTAACTACGTAAGAAATGTAGTCTTGTCTATCACAGTCACTGTCATAAGCACATCTGTCTGGACAGTATAGCTTCATGTCATCCATCTGTGCACATGCAATTGCTACACGGTTTATTTTTTTCACAGTGGAGCTCCAGAAGGTAATGCAGGCCTACAGAGTTCGGAGGGAAAATAAGCCTGGGAAAGAATCAGACGTACTGATCCAGTTTATATATATCAGGGTATAAGAAAATCCAGCATAAAGACATCTTTCAGCTCACGGCCTCCCAGGCGTCTCAGACAGAAGCTGTGCAGCAACATAGCACATAAAGCCCTCCAGCACGGGGAGGAAGGAAGGAAGGAGACGTGAGCAGTGTCACTGAAACTCTGTCTGAAAGTCAGTCCACAATTCAGTTACCGTTCCTTATTGGCACCACTGGAGTCACCCACCTTTCCTTGTCCATGAGGCAGAGTTTCTAGGCTCACAGCTTCACGGGGTGTGTGAACATACTAATTGTGCTGCAATTGCCATGCAAATTTCTCTTCTCTGGATTTAGCAGCTCCATCTGCCAAGTTTCATTCCTGGCCACTTTTTTCTGCCTTCTGCATTGTGAAGGCACACGATGAATTTCTCTGAATTGAGGAACTGCCCCAGCGTGGTGTTTTGCCCAGCTGGGTCAGTTCACTGGTCTGGTTCACTGCATAAAGGCCCACATGGTATCAGGAAGGTGAAGAAGGGATGGTAGCAACTTTTCTGTCAGCAGTGCACACTTAAATACACTTGAAAAACTACCCCGTAAGTTTCCTTTGCCAGGCTTTTGACTTCTCCAGCCCTGCAAAATAGTTGTAGAGAATCCACCCAACGAAAGAAAATTAAAATGTGTATATAGTTACATATATCAGAGTATGAGAAAATCCAGCATAAAGACATCTTTCAGCTCACGGCCTCCCAGGCGTCTCAGACAGAAGCTGTGCAGCAACAGCACATAAAGCCCTCCAGCATGGGGAGGAAGGAAGGAGTGTTTTATTATACACTATATACACTAACTTGCTGTATTCCCGCATCAAAAATGCCCAAAAATATGAAATACACCCGTTTCTCAGCTATGCAAGTTAACTGACCAATCCTTATATTCATACTTCCCCTTAGCACACACAAACTACACAGATTATGGGTCAAGTCATAAGGTAGGCACGCAAGCATGTAAATGGCAAGATTACAAAAAGCAACAGGCTACTGCAACAACCCACCCTGTTCCCCCAGCTATTGCAATAGCAGGCTACAGCCACCATGAGCTTAGTGGGAGGCAAATTGTTGGGAAACACAAAATCAGTTACAATAAACTCACAGTGAAAGCTGGGAGATAAAAGCTTTATGAGATCTAGCAGTGTATAATGAATTGGGGGCCCTTAAAACAACAAATCACACAACAAAGGGACTGCTCTGATACGGTGAAAGGGTCTGACCGTCCGTGTTGCAGGCTCGGGACCTGGAAAGCGTATTTAAGCTTCCTGTCATTTCTGTAGCTGCTGCAGGCCATGTGATGCTCAGCGGTAGCAAACATCTGCCCAACAGCACAAGCATAGAGAAGCCATAAATGAATTTCATATTTGAACAAACGTTGGCAGTAACTGCCCCAGAACACCGGGGAGTTTGAAGGTCGGCTGACACATCTGAACTTTCTGGATGGCCCAGAAAGTTGAGTTCAATAAAAACTGCGGACAGCAGTCCAAGGCTAGTACAAGTACACTGCAGATATAAAATTTGCCTGCCTTCCCTCATTTCTTCCACCCATCCCTGATTTTGCTTTCTCTGATCTCTAGTCAGGACAGAACTTATTTTTTCTGAGTGTAGGTGGAGTCAAATGACTTTTCGGGAGGGGAGGAGGGGATTCTTATAAAATCTGATGGCTTACACATCCTGAATGAGACGGATTGGTTTGTTTGGATAGACTGTGCATGCAAGGAACAATGAATAAGATGACCTGGTAGTTTGCAGCACAACTCAAGAACTTACATACAACTGGAAGGTAAAGGAAGAGCTTCATATCCCATACAAGCCTGGGTTACCGGAATAAGGTAATTTCTTTATGCTATACTTTATTTTTGTTACTTCAAACTGGCTGCTCAGAGCATTCAGCCCCTCTTTTCCATCCTGATATGCTTTATCAGTAAATTGTGTTATAGATCATATTCATTAGACTGGCTCTCAATAAAATTACGTTAATGAAGCTAGAAAGGAGAATTTTATTAAGATGTCCTCTTGAATCTGCATCTGAAGAGCAGTAACTAGCACGGCTCTATTGTATTTGAAGCTGTGGCGGCATGAGAGCATCGGCCGAGCCAGCCTGAGTGTTAGATGAAGACCAGAATTGTGACAAACATAATAAGTACCTGTTCCCCGGCTGTGTACAAAGGCACATGTGTGAAGGAAGTTTCAGCGTAAGTTACAATTTATTTCCATGTTTCTTTCCATCGTTCTTATAATACAGCAATTGAAACAAGATTGTATTTGTTAATCTGTTGTCAATTTATTAAAGACCTATGTTGTATTTAGTTTTATGTAGTTCATTTTGCTGAATAGTTTCTACTTCAAGGTAGTCTAGTTGGTGGTCCTGTCCCAGTATCAGCCTTTGGTAAAAGTAGTTTTGTGTACATCAGGTGTGTTTTTTCTTCTTTTTCTTTCTTT
>VZTL01061383.1:0-14443 GCA_013400535.1 Scopus umbretta
AGCTGAAACCAGGACAATCACTACCGTATTGAATGACATATGCTGCTACCCCATACTTGGAATAAAATCCCCCATATTTGGAATAAAATTCAGCCACGTCCTCACTGGATTACTAATGTTTCAGAAGTAATACAGGAGAATCTTGCCCTCTTTCTGTCAAAAAAGAACCAAATTTGAAAAGGTTGAAAAATGATGGAGGGTAGGTATGTGCCAGGTGCTGTCATTTTTGCCTTTTTTTTTTTTTTTTGCATGCTTCCCAGTTGTTCAAGTGATTATATGCTATCAGGCCCTGTTATCGCTCAATGACTTTTACAAGTTCTCTGTGCTTATTTCTTTGCTTTGGTTGTATTTGCATACAAGAACTTTGGTTTGCATCTGATTGTAATGCTCTTTAAACTAGTAGTTCTGCCCCATTTCCTCTTGTAATTCCCCAGTCCTTTAGCAATGAGACGTAGTATAGCATTACAAGTAACTAATGATTCTTTTTTTTTTAGCTGTGTGCCGTCCTTGTGACAACGTGGAACTTCTTTTGGCCATTTGCAGCAGTGATTTTGGTAAGTTGACTACAGAGAAGTCATTCTGCCTTTAATTATGCATGGCTTATTTGGATTTATTTGCTTCTTTTCTTGAAATAACGCCGTGACTGTGTTCTGCGATGCGAGAAAGAAACTAGCTGTGTGAAAAACAGTTTGAATGGGGAGGGAAAGTGAAACCTGGAAGGGAGAAGCTGTTTTTCAAGGTCCTCACTTCCTGCAGCCAGAAAGGTTACGATCTAAAAGTGACTGAAAGGAATTCTCACAAGTGTGCTGCTGGCTGCTACACGTAGCAAAACCACATGCGTGTAGACACACATACACCCAAGTTATACACGCTTGGTATGTTCCTTTTTGTTCCCTTGATCTGGGTTTTGTTTTTTCTTTTCTTCCCCGATGAGGAATATGCCCTCTCCCCTCACAGTTTGCAGCTTCCTAGTTCTTTTTCTCCAGAGGTAGTGAGTTGTTTGTAGCTTAGCTAAGGACTTCGGGTGATTTTTAAACTTCCTTCAGCGACATACTGGTTGGGTTTCATGCCTTATGAGATAACAGAGCAGTTAATATTCCAGAAGGTAAGAAATAATAAAAAAATACTGATTCGATGGTACATTAAAAGCTTTTTCCATTTTCTCTACTTAATAATGCAATATCTTTTTTTAATTATTTTTCTCTTGATCATGATTTGTTCATTTTATTCCCTTGGTTTTGCACACGAAAATTTGTACCTCTCTGATTACGTCCAACAGCTAAAGCTGTAGAGCTGCCACGTGGCCAGTTACATTGCTGTAAATGTACCTACGTAAAGAAATAAAGCTATGAGCTATATTTACCCCTATTCAATGTTTAAAAAAAAAAAAAAAAACCAACCCCAAAACCACCAAATGGCTGCTTTCCTACTGGGGGTTGTCATACTTTGAGGCTACTGATGAAATCAAATGCCAACATCATTGTGCTAATACAAAAACAGAGCATAGAGCAAGCTTCCCTTAAGACTGCTCCTTAGCTGGTGATTTTTCTTCTTCTTCTAAATTAATTGATGCAATCCAGCCCATTGTTTCTGCTCAATGAAGGTATCGGTTCCCGTGCGAGGCGCTCTCCCTCTGCACTGCCTGGAAGACCAGAGCCTGGCAGATGTGGAGGCCCAGGCACACAGTGGGGGGCACCTACACGTAGAGCAGCAGCAGACCAGAAGAAATAGCCCCTTGAAGTGACACTATTTATGGCCTGACTTCCTTGCCCTACGCTCACAAGTCGCTATCATTGACTTTTTTGATCAGAGAAAATAGCTGCTAATGCAAGTGTAAATGACACGGGGAGTGAATAGGGGCTTTATAGGCATTCGTAAGATGGAGGTCTTCAGTCACTAGTCCCTGAGCAGCGCAGGAGCAACTTGGAGCACCAGGAACAAGTGCGTTACAGCTTGTCAATAGACCTGTCTGCATCTGGTTAAAAATGATCACACACAGAGGGAGACGCACAGCAGAGATATCTGTTACGCAAAATTCTGGATTCCCTTGGAACTGGAATTAGATAAGGAAGTTCTTGGAAACTTCAGAAATAAGCTTTTTCTGCCTCTTGGCTTGTTGAATTCTCTGTGCCTGAATGAGAGTTTTGTGGCAGAAGCGTGGTGATGTTCCCGTCGCACTGGTAACCTCTCATTCGCTCAAGAGTTCTTGGCTCAAACGGTGGCATGTTTCTTTCTGAGCCTTCTGTGGGTATGGGATTGAAATTAATTTAGTTAATAGAAGAATAATTGATTGCTGTGAAAAATGGGGATGGTAAGAATGAGAGAGATGGCTTCCGAACAGCAAACATCTGTCATATGGGATGTTTTGTTCTCTGCACGGTTGATGCAAAGGATACTTTCAGTCAGAAAAACTATGGCTTGTTATGCTTTCTTTCCCAGAAAACAGCTGGGATCATTTTGGGAGAAGGAGGTACGTGTATGCTATATGACTTTTAAATAAAGCTTCAAATAAAGCCACTTTAAGAGTTCTGCATGTTGTTCATCAACTCCCAAAGTGTCTTTTGGTGGATGAATGCCGCTTTCTTTTGAGGGGAAAAAAATTGCAAACCTTATAATGAAAAATGTTTAATGTGCTCCTATTTCTTCCAATCAAATCATTTTCTAATTCTTCTTGGATCAACCTCTGCTGCTGCTGTCAAAGGAAAAACTTCAGAGTCCCCTGGAGACAGGAAGGGAGGTAGTCTGTGAAAGTCATTGTCTTGGAACAGAGACTGAAAACAATGAATCCCTGAGTTGACCTCTTCTCATGTGCTTCTTTATCCTCTACTGCTGCTTTGTGTTATCAAGCACGTTGCACCCTTCTTCCTCAGATGTAGGTGATCTGAGCAGTCATAAAGCATGCTTCCAAGCGTAGAGCACTGGTTATGTAGGGATCCTGCGTAAAGGATGCAATGTAAGCTCAGAAATGTGTCCGCTTGTAGGTGGTAGGCATACAAACTGCACAACAGATCTGTTTCTCCAATTATTTCTTTCGGTGAGCTCCTAGTACCTGAACTACTTACCTACTGCTCCATAACCAGCTCCTGTCTCCTTCACATCTAGTGGTGAAAGGATCTATCCGAAATGTTTCCCACGATTCTGAGAACCACATGTCACAGGTTAATGTCAGCGTCCAGAAAGTCTACAGACAGAAAAACAGAATTTTCCAGCAGGATGAGGCAAGTGCTGAATGGCGGGGCCCTATATGGACCCTGCTACAATGCAAGGTGAAGCAGGGAAGTGGAGATTTCCTCTTCACTGGAAATGAACATTTTGGTGAAGCTTGGTTGGGCTGTGCTCCTCGGTTTAAAGATTTCATGTTCGTTTACCAGGCTGCTAGAGAAAGAGGAGCCAACCCATGTGAGTGTCAGCTCAACTGACAGGAGTAACACTGAGCATTGAAAAATTTCAGCCCAGTTTTTGGCTACTGAGTCTGAATTAGAGTTAAAACCAAGGATGAAAGCTAGCAATTTCACCAAAACTGGGGCCTGGAGAATTTCCTGAAGGTAATGGCTCTGTGAGCCCTGTAAACTCTGACTTTTAATCCACATTTGTGTTCATTGCATTGGTTTCTCCTTCTTCACATCTTCTTTGCCTCACAAAATAACTCTGAATTTTGAAAAGATTGTCCTGTTTTGTGGTTAGAAAGCAGCTTGTGCTCAGTATTACAAAACTCTCTCTAACACCTTTTGCACTGTGTACGTACGATGTGCTTTTTCTCTAGATTTTCTTCTCCCCCATCTCTACTTGATTTCCCTTCCAAATAGCGCTTTTTTTTTTTTTTTTTTTAATGGATGCTAACTGTAGTCTTAGCCATAGTTACTAAACCTTCAGGCAATCGGCAGGTTTGCCAGGTCTTTTGCCTTCTGTATGTTAGCAGAGAGATTAACTAAGCCTCTGGGGCAAAATCACAGCTGGTGTTAACTCTGCAGCACTCTGTTGATTTCTGCACAGTTGACAGTGTCTGATTTTGCTCCCTGTGCCAACAGGCCACTGAGGGATACTGAGCATTCGCTAATATGAGCACTAACACTGTATCACTACCAGATGAGAAAAGGTGTTTGGGAAAGGCATGGAAATAATCAGAAGTTTTGGTGGTAGTGTTGTCTGCGTGAGAATGCAGTGTGTGGTATTCATAGTGCGGGGCCCGCAAGTAGCTCTAGTTACTGTTTAGTGCCCACCAGGAAAGACCTAAGCCGACTGGCTGTTGTAAAGTATTGGAGGATGTACGGGGATATCCGAGTAGTTGGGTTTTGAGAGCTGGAGGTCAATGCTACATTTGAGATTTTAAATGAAGTACTCTTCTTTGGTTGGTATTTGCACTGTAAATATGAGATAAAATGTGTTCTTTTAGTATAGATTGGAGGTACTGCATTTCTTCTTGTTTCATATATTTGTAGATGTCAAACTTGTTTGGTTTTTTGCATTTGACCTTATCCATTTCTTCTAGAATTAATGCCATAATTAATATTTGTTTTCACAGAGCATCATCCCTTTGAAATAATGTGTTCTTTTTAAAGCAAATAAGTAGTTTAGTGAATGAGTGGTTGAAAACTGAAATAACCCAGTGTGAAGTGAAACAACATACTTAAAAACTCATGTGATCTGGTGATTTAATCCACAGATCTGTGGACTTGTCAGCCTTGCAAGGAGCAACCTCAAATCCTTGCAATCAGTGAGAATAATGAAGAGCTTATTAGAGATTATGGATGTTGGATATATTAATTCTATTTGACTGTAATCTCCCTATATTGCTTAGAGTTGAGATAACTATCATGATACCAGTAACTAGTAGATTGGCTATTAGGAAAAATTTCTTTACTGAAAGAGTGGTGAGGCATTGGAACCGGCTGCCCAGGGAGGCGGTGGAGTTGCCATCCCTGGAGGGGTTCAAAAAACGTGTGGATGTGGCACTTCAGGACATGGTTTAGTAGGCGTGGAGGTGTTGGGTTGAGGGTTGGACTAGATGATCTCAGAGGTCTTTTCCAACCTTAATGATTCTATGATTCTACGTACCTGAATGTTTCCAAGTGGTGGTGTAAAAAGCTTTTTTTGAGAAAATATTTTTTGTTTTCATTTGTTTCAGATTTTAAACAAATATTTTTAGTTTTCTGGGGAAAATATGTAATGTATAGAGTGCCCACACTCAAAAAAAGTTCTGCTGTGCTAAAATCAGTAGTGCTACTGCTGTTTATATTTGGTCCAAACTTCTTCCAACATCAAGACTGAAGATGTTTACATACAGACATGAGTAACAGTGGGGCAAAGCAGCTAGTGTTTCCATTGGGATAAGATGTAAAATCTGAATCAGTGGAAGGGCAGTAAAGTAGCTGAAGAGTGACATAAGATCAGGTCGCACACTCTTTAATCTCAGTGACTTTATTAGTGTGACAAGGTGGACAGCCATTATCACAGCGAGGAACTGTGGTTAGGTTGGGGCATTCTAGTTTTGCTGTCAGTGAGGGAGCCTGTGTTTTAACACCTCTCCCCTAGGAGCTCATTCTGCACTGAGATTTGTATGCTTAACTTCAACATGGGAAGAGGAATAATTAATTTTTCTTCTTCTGTCCTTGACCAAGAGTCTAGCTTTTCTCCCTTTTTTTAATGGTCTTGATCTCATTCTGTTGAAATTTAGCAAGGCTTCCAAAATAGTCCTGGAGAGTCAGAGTTAAGAGCATTTATAGTTGGCTTATTTTTTTTTTCTAAATGCTTTTCTTAATTTCAAAGTGGTGAGTTTTGGTTTCAGTACGCCACAGTGATAATTTAGAGATGTGTAATGCATGCTCCTGTAATTAGTACAGTCACACTTAGCATATTTATAATTTTGTCTCAGGATATAAATCCTAGTAATGTCTGAGAAAGTCGTTGCTCTAACTGCAGGGAAATAATAGCTCACTAGCTAAAGGAATACTCTCATCGTCATCCATAGGCAAGTACCTGGAACGAATCTGGGAGCCAACAGGGAATATAGGGGCTTCAGGTCTGCCATCAGACCCATCATTGCAGCGTGCCACAGAGCACCAGTCCTCTTCATTGTGAACTTGAGAAGTTACAGCAAAACTGCAACGTCCGTACCTATTACAGTGCCAAGATTAAGGGTAGCCAAACTGCCTGAGTATCATTGTCATGCAAAATGAATGCTTGGCTTGAATCCTAGGAGATTTACTTTTGCAAGAATGATATTCCTGACTCCAAAAGAGAAACTGACACTGCATTGAAAAGTGTTGCTGATAATTTGATCTAAAACTTTGGTTTTGACTTCATATAAATGGAACCGTACACAAATTACCTTGTTGCACTTGAGAGAATAAAAGTAGGACTTGCAGGAATAGCTTCTAAGGCACGACATTCTTTTACAAATGTGGAAAAATCTAACCTTAAAGCAAAAAAACCCTTTCTTCTTCCACCAAGAACTACTTGATTTTTAAAATGGAACACACGTGCTGTCAAAAGAACAAATTCTTTTCTTACATTGAAAACCATTAAGGAGTTAAATACAAACACAGACAAAACACAACTAACTCACCTCCTTAAAGTTCTGTTGAACTAGTTTAGGATCAAGAATTGCTCACGATGGTATTTTCATGTAAATTGTCTGTCTCTTTTCAGTTAGCTGTTATTATTTTAATGGTGGCTCCCCCCAGCCTTCCTTAGTGCTTTGGCCGGACTCACATAATTGCCTATATTTTATGTAAATTGAATTGTTACACCATAAAATGATATACAAATGCGTCTACCACACAAAGTCAAATAAATGGTCTGAATAAACCCATTATTGTCAATGTAACAGCATCTGATAGCAGCCTGGGAAACACAGGGCTGACAGATGTGAGTCCATGACAAGGCCTAGAAAAAAAACCTGAATGAGGAGCACTCTGACAGACCGCAAGTAACTGACTTTTGAAATAACTCCTTTTTTTCACAGTTCTACTTGGCTTAACAAGGTTCACAAATTGCTGTCTTGAACTCTTTGATGGGACAAAATAGATGCTAATGAAAGTCTAAATGATGTGAACTTTGAATAGGAGTCATACAATGACCGCACCCTGACATGTTTTTAACTGACATTGATTATTTGAGAAGTAGCAGGCACTCAACTGGATGGGAATCGGGAAGGGCGGAAGAGATGGGAGGGGGTCAGAGAACTGGATATAGAAGCACAGTCTGTTAAACACTAGCCAACTACAATTTTATTTTAGGAAGAGAAACAAGTAATAGGAAAGATCCTGATAAACATTTTCACATATGTTCCCAGAGAATATGATTTGGCATCCAAGTCTGTTGTTCCTTTTGCTGTGAAAAAGTGATCACAAAGCTAAATCAAGAGGAAATTACATTAGCAGGTAAGAAAACAGACCTTGTACTGGTAACGAGCGTGCTGACTTCCCTGGGGTTTCAGAGGCTCAAGACCCAGGCTGTAGTCACAGTCAAGTTTACACAGGCTCAAAATATCTATTTGTCTTTTTTTTTGGAAACTGAGGCCGAACTCTGGCAGACCTAATTGACCTCTTGTCCCATGATGTCCCTGGGATTAAGTAGTTGGTGAAGATGAGGATTTTCCCCCCTTAGTTTTGTGTACTACCTGCCACTGCTGCTCAAGCCATACCATTGCCTGACTCTGTGGGAACTCTTCAGGGAGTTTAATCCCCGCAACGTTCATCACCTACTGCTGCTTTCAGATGTAACTTAAGCTGGCAGATGCTGGACATCACTGAAGGCTTTTTTTTAGGCAATCCCATTGCACATACTGAGTCCTTAGCTGTCCATCATCTTCCAGCTGATGATCGTGCTTTTGCTTATCCAAAAAGGTCTCCAGTTTCGTTTACTGGATAGGACATTCCCCTCATCCTCAGGTAGGATGCAGCGTTACTGGTAAAGGGTGTGTACCTCAGGTGAGAGAGATACTTTAGGATGGCATTTGACAGTCCAGAGGATACCACAGCCTATGCAGATCTTTCTTTCCTCTCTTCCCCAGTTCTCACATAACTCAGTACACTATAGCATCTATGTTTCTGCCTTCCTTACTGCTTGCTTCAACTTTGAGCACAGAACAAAACATTTAGAGCTAGGGTTTACCGTGAGTATTTATTGAATTCAAAATACAGCAGTTAATTCAGTTTACAGTTGAAAAGATCAACAACAGTCTACTTCTGAAACGGTTACAGGCACAGTCCTAAAACAGATGGCATAAAAATCTGTCTATTGCCCTGACAAGGATGTCTAGCTGACACATCTATATGAAATAATGTATAGTATACATACTGAAGTACATGGCCAATATATCAGTACAATCAACAGGTTTATAATTACATAAGCACTTACTTTTCTAACTGCAGGTTTTTATTATGTTTCATTGAAGAAAAGATTAAATTTAAACAGATTGGTGTATTTCCAGTGGGCAAGTGTTTCTCCATTTACTCTCACTTGTACATTAATATGCAAATCATTCTACATCCTCATGGCTTTAACAACACCAGAATTAGTTCTTTTTCAAACTCATTCTATCATTTCTAGTCATTCATAGCACAAAAGAAAACAAACAAAAAAAGAGTGTCCGGAATACAGCGGCAGGCTTGTTTCACTGCCCGTGGTAATCCAGAACACCGTATGTGTTATATCCTGTTGGCCATACATCAATGTCACGTTTTAAAAAATCCCACCTTGTCCGACATGGCAGAATAAAAGCTGCTCTTTACTTTGCTTGAGTATTGCTCCAGACTATGGCTAAAGAAGCCCATAGTCTTAGAGGTTCATACTGACACTCCTTTAAAGTCAAGAAGCAAGCAATAGAAAATGTGGACTTCCTCTGCTTCACAAACCATCGGAGCACTTTTTTCCCCATGAACAAGGGGACAGAGTACTCCTTCAGCACCCTGCTAAGCGGGTCTGCAGCCCTGCGTTGCAGCCAAGCAGCTACAGGGACAGGGTTTCTCAGAGGAAACGGCTCTTGTGCCTCACTGCTGAAAAACTGGAAGTGCAGAGGAAAAAAAAAAATTTAAAAAAAGGAGTTCTGCATTCACTGTTGGCTCCTAGCAGGACTCATCCTCCTTCTGCATCTTTTGAAGTGTTCTGCTGAGTTTGGTCCTTTTAGTGCTGACTGTGCTTTGGAAAGCCAAGCCAACTGAGATAATACAACTACTCCAAAGACAGCCATGGCACTTTCAGGTCCACCATCAATTCCATATCCTATTCTGGCCAAAGAAATGGAAGAGTCTTATCAGACTGATGCTATCCTTGACAAATTACTCAGAGTTTACAAACCAAGTAAAATATAGGGACACCAAGTCTGAATTCCTGCAAGTCTCTTTCTAAAGCACTTTGGCTAATGCAAAATGTAGTCACAGAGGTTTCCTCTGAGCCTTCTAACAACTCCCTTCTAAACTGCCAGCAGTAGCTTTGTGTTTTATTTCACCAAGTCTCAGAAGGGGGAGTTTTACAAATCAAAGTCCAGGAAGTCTCTCGTGTGAGTTTCCCCTGTTCCTCATGGGCTACTACAAGACATAAGGGCTAGCATTGTAAGTCCAGAGGCATCAGGAAGATATAGGCCCAATAACTATGAGATCCAAATACCTTAATTGCCTACTGATTGTTTTAAAATTAGAACTAAGAAATGCAGAAGTACAGATTCCTCTGTACATGGCGAGGACTTCTGAAGACATACCACAACCCAAAGCAAAGAACACCAAGAGAATGAAAAATCCATTCCAGTGGGAATGGAAGTATATTCTCCTTTGTGCTAATTCCCTGTATGTTTCAAAAGACCCACCTGTCTGCCTGCAGGCTTCATGCAGAGAGGATGTAGGTATGTGCACCCTGCCTTAAGACTCCTTGAATCAGAGTCCCAATAACATGTAGGCAATCCAGTTTCCACCACCTGAACAACTAAAGATACACAGCAGAGAATATCCTGTCTCATGAAGAGGAAAATCTTTATGATGGCAGGCCCTGCTTTACGTGAACAGCACATTTATGCTCCCTATGCAAGCCAAAAATGTACTCCTCAAACTCCTCAGCACACAAAAAAATCACTGAAGAGCCTTCAGTGTGAAGATGTGAAGCATCTCCTGGGTCAGAACACAAGACAGGATGCTTCATCCCACAAACTATGTTACTACAGGGTGCACACTACTGCTCTGCAGGATGTCTTCCTGAAGACTCTCTGGCATATTACCAGTCTCCGAGTCAATTTATTTCCTGGTGATTCTGACACCATTACCCATCAGCTCTAAAAGTCTCTGCATTTCCATTCTGATAAGACTTGTCATATGGACTTTTATAACTTATGTCATAAGACCTGAACTTGCTGATTTTAATAGTTCATTCTGTACCGTCTCATGGCATCCTACACCGAGAACACATGTACTGCAAATCCTGACTACGGACAGCAGTCTGCATGTAGAGAAAAAGACAACAGAGACCTGCCTCAAAGCTTGGAACCTGAATTTGTCTAGGAATTCTTCCTGTTTCTTTCTCAAAGGGGTTATTGCTACCTGCAAAACACATTTACACTGGAAAGTTAACTCTGGGGATCCTTTACAGCAAACTACAGAAGCCACAGTGGTTACTGAAGACATTTAACAATGGTTCATATCATAACTTTGCTTTTAGAAGGACAATCAAGATCTTTGCAAAACCTTTCATCATGGTTTTCACTAGCATCATCGTGTTAGCAAATCACTACCTAAAGGCTTTAGCAATTCAAAGAATCAGCAGATTTTCCAAAAGGCTTACAAAGGCTAATAATTTTCATCTCAAACAATCAATCTTCGAGACTTCTTAGACTAAGACATACAAAGAGTTGCTGCAGGACTGATTATCTGCAGCCAAGTACTTAGGCAAACTAAATTAAGACATGAGACCTTACTGTTTCATTTGGCAGAGAGAGAGAACAGTGCCACTGGAAAATAACCAGAAGGCAGGGTACAAGGCTTCAGTAAACTGGGCTTTGAATTTATAGATCAAGTTATGCTTCTCCCCAACAGCCATGAAAATCACAAAGCCTCCCTCGCAGTGGAGCAGCACACCAACCTTGGTAGACTTCACATTGGGTAAGCACTTTTCAACATCATTATGCCAGGATGATATTTTGGAATTAAACCACTCAATACACCAAGAACTGCTGTTCCTCCCCAGGCGGCTCTCCGGCCCATGCCGGTCCATGCTGCCGTAGCAGATGCCAATGCCACAGAAGTTGTTCTGTTGCAGTTCCACTTCCCAGTAGTGGATGCCTCTCTTGAAGCACTGGAACCCCAGCACTTGGGAACAATCAGTGAAGCGCTGAGGGTGGTGGTTATAATTCAGGGGGTTGTCCGAGACAGACATCCTGGTATACCTCTCAGACAGAATCACTTTGTTATGAGCCGTGTTGTAATCCAGCGTGATGTTAGCAGCATCTGCAATGACGCGAATCATTTGAAGGTAGTGAAGAGCAAAGCACTTTTATTTATACCATGCTGCCTAGGCGCTTGTTGCTATGCACGTTTATCTCCCTGCTTTGCTCACTTCCACAGGGCAGGCCACAGTAATAGCTGCTGGCTTCAACTGCAGCTCTGTGTTACACAGCAGGTAAATGGAGGGCAAGTTTCCTTCCTTCCTGCATCCCCATGGGATTCCTTCATAACCCAAATACATGCTAGCAGAAGAAGGGGATTGCTGATCTGGCAGCAAAAGGTATATCATATTGTATATCATCTGGTATAGCATCTTAAGCAAGACATCATGGGCTCGCATAAAAGCCTGCATTTCATTTCAAAATTAAAATCCAGTGCATTACATTGTATTTCTAGGCTACCCTAATGCAGTTGTTTTGGAGGAAACCAAAGCCATTACTGAGAAAACTTCATTTACCTTTGTAAAGATACATGAATACCAAAGATAAATTTGATTCATCTGGCAAAAGAACCACTCAGAAACCCACTGCCCCCTTTTCCTCCGAAAGTTTCCTTCATTTGTAACAAATAGTTGATAACCTACTAAGGTAACTAAACCTCCTCAAAAGTATTTGTCAGATAACTACAGAGGGCACGTAACACCAGTGCAATAAGTGCAGAAAGTTCATCTTTAAATAGCATAACATTGGGTGTCTTACACTGCAAAAGCTCCTCTCTGGATTTCTTCAGAAAGCTGTCAATAAGCTCTTTAGTTGAAAGAGCAGCTGCAGGATTTAGTGTTCCCACGGTTGGTGCTGTGTCGACAGAAGAAAAGAGAGAGAGTTGGGCCAGTCGGGAAGAACCCCTGCACGCCTGACACACAGTCGGAGACACCCTCAGGTTGCAGTGGACCTCCAGAGGTCATCTGGTTTAGCCTCCTGCTCTACGCAGGGTTAACTTCAATATTGGTTCACACTCTTGTCAAGTTTTAAGAATCCCCTGTTGTCTCTGGGCAACGTCTTTCAGTGCTTGATCGCTCTCACAGTAAGAGCCTTCTCAGAGCAAGAGTTGAACTTTTGCTGAATACACCAACACTAGTGACCAGGTACTTACCTTTTTAAGAGCAGTCAATGAAAATTAGAATAAGTATACTGAAAGTTTGGACTCACCAACTTTAGCAGGTTTCTTTTTCTCCTCTGGAGATTGGGAGGGGGGAAAAAAAGGAAAAAAAAAAAAAAAGTAGTGAACTGTGAGTTCTACTGAGACTGAAAAGCAACTGATAGACTATGCCACCTCTAACACCATCATCATGGCTCTTCTGAGGGTGCAGCAGTAGGTAGAGCTGACAGTCCAGCATGCTGAAGCCATGTACAAATACACCCATACTGGAAAGCTACACATGAAGCACAATGTGCTATTTGCTTCCTATTTCACGGTCATAAGCCTGGAAGGAGCTTCATCTCCACTCCAGGATGCAGTGTGTTAGGGCAAGTGGTAACAAGCCTGTTCCCATGAGGCACACAGACTATTCCTTTTCTTTTTACAACAGATCTTCTAGTGCAGCAAGAGGAGCTACAAGTTCATTCAACTCCAGCAATCCACAACAAACCCTGCTGAGTTCTCCACACCCAGGACATGTGAATGGAAAGGACCATGTGTCAAGAGCTCAGTGGAAGTAACAGAAGTAGTGTTAACTTGGATTTATTTCAAAAAGAGAATATGGAAGATCTTCCAAACAGGCTAGACTGCCACATTAATACCAGTATCTGGGCAGAACAACACTGAAAGGCCCCAGTTTAACCTGCCACAAAGACTGTCTCCATCACCCCAGCCTTAGATGGTAAGCAAGACATGGCCAGCAAAATGTTTGCGTAAGGCTCCTATTAGGCACCACTTACTGGTATCTGCCTCCGCCTGCAGAGTGGCTGGAGTCTGGTGAAGGGTTTTCTCTTTCTGGGTATGCTCTTGCGAGGGGTGAGGGAGAAGAAAAAAAAAAAAAAAAACAAAAAAACCCAGAATATGAACAGCTCATAAGCAAGATTCAGTACATACAAATCCGTCAAACAAGCCAACAGATATTTACTACAAATGAAAAAAAACCTGCAAGAACCAGAGGGTGGGGAGGCTCTGCTTTGCTTTACAGCCTGCACTGACACCACTATGGGCGCACACTGAGGCTAATGCACCATCGTATCTGCGCAGTTTGCTGCTTTACAGCTCACAAGAGTCCATCACTAAATAGCCCAAAGCACCCTCCCTTTCCCGTGCCAAAGTGCTCGCTGCAGCTAATCACTGCCTCACCGCTAGAACAAACGGCTCTTGGGTAACTGCTTGAATTCTTATTTAATGGTAAAACCACAGTTAGGAGAGGATGATGTTCTTTAGTACTTACGGGGTCCTGGAGGCTTTTTCCCAACACAGGGCTTGTTTGGAGAAGCCGCTGGAGGGGGCTTAGTTTTCCCAAGCATCGGGTTTGCTGCAATGGTGATATTTTACATTATGGTTTGTATTGCCAGGAACAGCAACGCATGAGCAAGGACATCTTTCAATCGTATCTTTCAATCATGTGAATAGAACTTAAGTGATACTCAGCAAAGATGGAAACTCATAGAAGATACCCATGCCCCAGTCCAAAGGATACTTTTGCTTAACCCAGTAAGTAAGGCTTCTACAACACTTAGACCTCAGAACTTAGACCTTAAAACTCAGCACCTTTACAGCGGAGTAACCATAGTCCTGTCACTCAAAAGCGTTTTATGTGTCCCCTCAAATCCACATCCTAACTGCATCCAACCCTGCTACATAATAAAAACATAAATTACTGTAAGGAATAAAGACCGAGCTGTGCCAGAAGAGCATAGTATCACAATATTCATCAGCTTATCCAAGGATAGATAGAAGTAAAGAGACGCTGGCACCCTTTTTTGCTACTTTAGCCCAGACTGTAGCATTTGATTGGAAATGGAGGACCACAGAAGCTGGAAGACAATTTATATTAACCAACTTTATTTGCTGCACTACTTTTTTTTTTTTTT
>VZTL01061408.1:0-14163 GCA_013400535.1 Scopus umbretta
CAGAGGATTTATTGATCTGTGAGCCTGTCCATATGTTGAGATGGATGCAGCTGCATGTTTGTCCCGCTTTCCCGAACTGGGCAATGGTTGGCCATAAACCAGTGTCAATCTACAACCTTTTAGACATGTTAATATACAACTGCCTTTGCAGGAAAAGAGCTGTCCCTCTGCAAGGCCCTTAATTACCATAGCTTCATAGGCTAAGCTAATGCGACTCCATGTGAGCATGTCTATATAGACATGCTCTGTCAACAGTCACCTACTGACAGTCTCTGGGGCCTGAAGAAGAGGAATCTTTTCAGATGCAGAGTTATCTGCGAGGAAATAGATGGTGATCTTCAACTCACTTTCTGTAATCATGCAGTGTTCATGATGTTGGTATATGATAAACAGTTCTAGGCTGAATTCAGATCCATCATGAGACACATACTCCCATGTAGAATTTTCCTGCACTGATGTTTCTACAGCTACCCACTGATCATTTTGCTTTGATCTTAGCTCTTAACTGAAGGCTAGTGGACAAGTCTGTGTGGCAGACTGAATCAAGTATTAATTTAAGACAATCATCCTACTCTTCCTTCCTCCTTTCTCTCTCTTTCTTTCAAAGGATGTAGATTATGTAAGTCAGTGTTCTGTAAAGCACTTTAAGGTAATTGTAACAAGCAATTTAAGTGCCAGCTCAACAGAATATTTAAAGGAGGAAAGATAATTACTAATAACACTAAAAACTAAGAATTGTATAAAAGGGACAGTGTGAATAAACAGCTCAAGAATTAAGCAAAAGAACTAAATATACTTGAGAGACCTTGGTCAAATCATCTTCATTTAGAAAAAAAAAAAAATTATCTGGTTCAATGATTTTCCTGTATATTATTCATAGATGGCTAAGAGAAATATTTATGACAAAAGGAACAAGACAGAACAAAAGCCTGGATGAAATAACAACTGCAGAAATAAAAGGATTCCATTTAATTGTCAGAAACAAACTGGGTCTTTGATGATCAGACGACATGAACTGAAGTCATCAAGTGGAGAGCTACTCTTACTTAAGCCTGCTGAGCAGCTGCCTCCAGCAGTTGCAGGAACATGGTGATGCTTACACCACTGTTGATGATTTGCCATGTGACTGTGGAGGAAAAACAGTTCTAAATTTTCAAAATTACCATTTGCTTTGGACATTGAGGATTTTCACAAACTGATTTAAGATCTGTTCTCAAAGGCCCTAAATGCCTATAAAGACATTCTAATAAATGAGTTTAATTCCTACCCTGAAGGAAGAAGGCATTCGTCCATCACACCTTAGAATATATTTCATATTTTAACATCAGTGCTTTAACAGAGGGACATCAAAACGTTTCTTATCTGCTGTGTACCCAATGCACTAACATGTATGGAGCAGAAATAATTAGATAATTTATTAATTTGATTTTTCATATAACAAAAAACCCAACACTCATCTTTAAAAGAAAGTATATCCTGTTTCACTTGGCAAACAAGCACATTGCATATAATTTAAAGGTAAATGTTCCATGTATTTTACACTAACTACATAGTACTATACATAGCAATGCACGTGTTCAAAATCAAAAATAATTTTGAGGAAAGGCTTAGGAATGGCACGGAAAATCCTGAGAAACTTTTCAACGGTACTTTCACTTATTGCAGTTTGGTCCCTTCCAAACAAAAAACATGTAAGATCAAACACAAAACTTCCAGCAGCTTAACAGATTGCATACAACAAGTCAGCTGAACCACACTGCATGAGACATTGGGTCTCAGTCCTTCTCTGTCACAAAATGAGTAATAATAGCTTACACAGCAGTAAAACACACCCTGTTGCAAGGACTTGTAGAAGGACTTCTCTTTTAGAAGAGAAACAATGTTTAAAGTAACCATGTTCTACCTCAGCCTTGGGAGTGGATTCATACAGGCTGCTACAGTAACTTGGGTTACACTGGGCAATATGTTATAGCAGTGTTACTTAATTATATGCCCATATAGTTTACAAGTTAGTTTACAAGACCCACATGAATTACGTAATACACGGGCTTAGTAAAAGAAAGAAATGGAAATCAAAAGGGGCAAATAAAACTCTCAATCTTCTTTTCAACTTGCTTATTAAGGTGGTTTTTTCCCACCTTAGTTCAATCATAAGACAAGAGAAAACTTCAATACTCCATCTTACACCAGCTAACAAATTAAAACAAACTGGCAGTTACATCCTTCTGAAAACATTTTCTTTCCACTGCCACATGAATAAGTTCCCTCCCCTCCCCGACATGTATACAAAAGTAATCAACTGCCTATTTTCTCACAAAATCAAACATCATCCATAACTTATAAGTAACAGTTCTGACTACCCTATCCAAATAGGACACTTTTTGTCCCTATCTTTGCCCCTTTATTATTTCACTAAACACAGATTTGAATACAGATGTACTCTGCTTCAGATTTCGAAAGGACAGTGAACCTCCTAGATATTTCTTTACCTACAGCAGCATAAACTTCTTCAACAACAATGAAAAGAACTATTTAACATCTAATCGACACTCTGCAAACAGCTGACATTAAACCAAAATACTCTGATATGATGTCAGATATTTTAAAACAAGAGTAACATAATAATGTCCAGAATCCTCTGTTAAATAATAAGATTTAGTAATTGTGATTGGAAGTCTAATGTTTCAGCCAAATACCAACTATTATTTTTATTGCTTTTTCCAGGTACCCTGACATTCAATACAACAACTTCCCCCAAAAACACCGGTGAGCAAGAGTAAATAGTAAATACGGTTTTCAGAGGTGCTGCCCAAATACTTCCAGTTCCCATTTTGTGGTGCAAAGAAATACAGTTGCTATGCTCATCCTGTAAGAAAATCAAGCTGGATGTGATTCTGATAGAGACAACCAAACTTACAAACTGTTAAAAAACTACTGACGAGCTAAAAGGAATTTGAAAGATTTGATTTACTTGGAAATTTCCAGGAAATATTTGTATACTATATTTTCTTGCTGTTCTCTTTATATAAGACTTAAAATAGTCATCTTTCATAGGTCTAACACTTTTAATTCATATTAAACATATTCCTGCCACGTATTTGACTAATATTTATTGCCTTGGTTTTTTTGCCACAAATATTCCAAGGAGCTTTCTCACAAACAGTATTCTTTAATTAAAGGAGACTGAACAGAAATTAATAGATCAATATTATGTATTAATAGATAAAATAAATGTATTTGCACTTTAATTTAAAAACAAAAAAGGCAGTAGTTGCATGGGTAAGAACTGAAGAGTCAGGCAATACCAAAAGGAAGTTTGCACACACACCTTCTGTCCCTTAATATGTATTTGTTTAGATAGCGTTTAAGTACCTGGTTGCATTTTTTCCAGTACTGTATCACTCATTTTTCGTACCTTTAGCTATACAAATTTCACCATGTCCAAGGAAATCTTCTAAAACTCACACACAAAATATTCGTAAGATGTATTGCATTACTTGAAATACAATTTGTGATCATTTAATTGTGCTGCAATTTTATTTTGCCAACTGGAATGATGGAGACTTAGAGGTACAGAGTGTTTGACTTTTGATAAATTAACCATTCTTTCATTTCCATTTATTCCCTTAATACTTTTCAAACAGAAATCTAGAAATCTCTCCCATGGATGTCCCAGAGTAATGAGAGGGAACTAGAGCTTAGAATGTAAATTCTTACACAATCTTAGTTACAAATAGCCCTTTTCATTCTAAAGAATACCCAAATGTCCATGCATAACACACACAATTCATTAAATTAGACATTTTTGACTGGAACTCAGGAGCTAAGGAAGGAGGACATAGATCCTAAGAAGCCGGTTTATATCGCTTAAGGTATAAAGCAACATCAGTCTTGCAGAACCTGCCATTTTTACAAATGAATCTCTGGGTGATTCAGAAGTATCCTAGTGATGAAAACATCATTATCCTGGCTTGATGCAGTACCGGTCAGTCACAAGATACAAGAGGATATGATGGCAGGGAATTAAAGCCAAAAAGAAGCTTCTAAACCTTCACCTCAGATGGGTAAGTTACTAAAACCCAGCCCTGTTCCAGAGCAAAACTGAACGCATTTCAACCGCAACTTAATACCCAAGGCTACTGCATTCAGTTTAACTGCGCGGGGCGGAGAACCGACACACAAACCACACCGCACCACCACAGGAAGAAAATATCCCAGTCATCAAGGCTAATAACCTAACTCTTAGGAAAAGTACCAGGAGAACTTGAGTGGCTTGTTTCACATTTCAAGTCAAAGACGGTACCTCCAGAAACTCTGCAAGGGCTACTCCCCAGTACCTATTGTGGAACAGCTTCCTTGAAGGAGTAATTTTCTTCATTCTTGGACAATTACTTTAAAAATACAGAGACACAAAAGTGAGTTTAGTCCTAGAGCAGATCTTCAGGTTCAAAGAGAGCCATTCAAAGGATGAAACCTCAAGGTATGTAAGGCTACATAACATACCAGTATTAGTAATGACTGGCCCTCACAAGGAATCCTGGAATTGTTTCTTCTGCTATGCAAAGCAAAAGAAGTAACTCAGCAATTAGAACTGGCACAACTGCAGGGCTCTCCACACTGACAGCTGTGGCACCTATAGCATGAAAGGCATTTCTACTGGTGCTAGGGCGGCTGGAAGAGATAATGCCACAGCAGCAAGGGTGTCTTG
The DNA here is from genome assembly GCA_013400535.1 of Scopus umbretta. NCBI lineage: Eukaryota > Metazoa > Chordata > Aves > Pelecaniformes > Scopidae > Scopus > Scopus umbretta. Next base: position 4,709 of record VZTL01061408.1, read on the forward strand.
CAAAGGACAGTCACAGTTAAAAACTGCACTATGAAAACAACAAGTTGCATGGCAAGGCCTCACTTTGGAAAGCCTTATTCGATCAGAACAGAGTATCCATAAAGGGAATTGTTCTGTAACAGTTTCTGTAAGCAAACTCTTCTGCTATGCGAACCATTACTCAGTGTAGGATGCTGATTTAGCACTGATTCAGGGAAACACTGTTACTGACTCAATTAGTACATCACTTCAGTAATCTGTAGGGATTTCCTACTACTTCAGGTAAGGGCCAGTCCTGCTTGGACTATATTTCAATGAGTAACTGACACATACTGTGCTGTAAACCTCATTGCAAAACATACAAATAAGGAATGAAAAAAAACCCCTTATACTCAGAAACTTTTAAATCTACAATTGAAGGGGGAAAGATTTAGAGAATACAGAACAGGTATCTATTAACTAATTACTGGTAGAATGTCAAAGGAGGTGGTATCATCACAGATCATTAAGGAGGAAAGGAGCTGGAATCTAACAACCACAGAGGAGATCTTTATAAGATTGACAGTGTAAATTCTTAAATTAACATGGGAGACAAATCTAAACAACCTTTCTGCTAAATGAAGCTTTCAGCAACCCTATGGATTCTGAAAGCCATGACTGTGTTTGAGAGCAGTAAGTTATACCTGAATGAAGATAAAGGAATCTGAAGAACTACAGCAGAATTTCACAACTAAATGTCTACATAAGACACAACTAAACATCTGGCAAGACACAGGTTGCTTTTCCACCCCCAATCAAACTTAGGGAGCTTGATTAGAAATATTTAGACACTTTGAGAACATGCATTGCTTTCCTATAAATTCATTGTATTGAAACCGAAATATAAGTTTTTACTTGCAAAAATCTGCAAATGTGAATGGACAAGTGATCAAGGTGCAAAAGCAGCAGCCAGATGTGATAGAAAGGAGCATATACAAATATTCTTGTCAAGTCAGAAGAACTAAAATGTGTACATTACAGTTAAGTCACAAAATTAGAAATAACTGACCACATCCTAATATACAAAGACTTGCATTCCCACAGGAAAGAACAACACTGTATAGACTACTTGAAGCAAATGGTTTCCTTTTTTTTTTTATACAACCTTATATTTATGCTAAAACACCATGAGACTCTGGCTAAAAGATCATCTGAAACTTGACTAATAGTATGTCCTATTTTCTTCACTACAAATCACAGACAGCGAGATCTTTAAACAGGAAGAAATAAATAAAAAAAAAAACCAAAACCAACCCAAACAAACATCTGAAGGAAACCAGTCTTCACTTTCCCTAGCTCTTAAATTCAGTAACACGGTCCCCAGGTGTGCTGGTCTTGGCACTAAGAGTCATCCAAAGAGAATACACTAGCTACAGTTCTGTTCTTTGCAAAACACTGAAAATACAAAACACATTCTTTAGAACAGGAAAATTCAACTTTCCTAAAACCATCAATGAAAAATTGTTAAGGAAGAACACTTCTGTAAGTAACACTCAAGTCTGTTTAAAGAACGTATACAAGTAATTTGATTCCTGAACAGATTCAGAAATTGCATTATGTTTCATGTAAGCCCTGAAAACATAAATACTGTTTTAGCTACATTATTCAGAGATCCTAAGGCCTTCATGCTTTCAGAAATACTTAGCCTTAGCACTCAAAATTAAGACCGAATGAAGCTAGATGCCTCAGATTGGTCACTTACTGCCCGAAGAGACACCTGTTAACATTTGTAGAACCTTCCTTACCTCTTGAGAATATGGCAGTAAGGTGATAATCACAATTTCAATGTTTAAATTGTGAAACTAGAGTACCCATATAGTCAAAAGGACTTCCTGCAATCACTTCAGAGCTAGCTTAGCGTTCCTTTCTGAACCACTGTCCTGAGAGTAATCCTTTACTAACAGAGCTCCTAAACTTGCCATTTAATCTAGGCACTTAATTTAAGTCATGTAAATACCTTCCTCTATACCTAAACCACTACTGAATATGGACTTTCTTAGTCATGTAGGCCCACATTAACCTATTAGCACCTCCCAGACTGAATCCACATGGTCTACCAGAACAGGGGAATGGAAGAAGTACTTCTCTACCCACCGTGCTTGATGAAGATGTGGTCAGATGGGCTGCCAGCCCATCATGAGGTTTGCAGCTCCAGCAAGAAGGAACTGGAGTTTTTCAAACCTCACTCAGACACAAGGCAGCTCATGTGCTGACAGAGTGGTGCCCTAGCCCAACAGCCTGTTGTAGGTGCGCTGATATGTCTCCGGCCGACAGCACTATGAAAGCTGAATTGTCCTGACAATACTTTTGAAAAGGATACCCTGCAAACTCTGCTCTATGATGCCTTGGTCACATTTTAGAATAATTTTGATTTACTGAGCCTCCAAGACGCAATAAAATTGATTGATCTAGCTGGGCACTACAAAGTGTTTATTATATAAATGAGTGAATTCATTCCCCACCCACATCTTTTAATACTGATAATAAGTAACTGCAGAAAAGGACTAGTGCCTATGTGCGAGAAAAGGACTGGCACTTGATCTACTAAGATTTACTTACAATCAGCAAGTTAATCATTTAATAACAATGATCACAGTTTGAGAGACACTATAGACCTAGTTTTTAGTGCATGATGAATTTTTTTTATTTATACTACAATAATGAAAGATCTTTTAATAAAAAGACAGTTAATAATGTATGCATGCAAAACTAGAGATAAGGTTGTAGATGCAAATATAGGAAACAATAATAGTATTAGAAAATTTGCATCTTCCAAGTTGTTTTATTTTATCTGAACAGAAAAATATGTGGAGAGACAATGTGGATATCACCAGTACCTACAGATGCACATGTTTCAGAAGATAGCAGAAATCAGTCAGATTACAAGATAAGACAGGAAGTAGTTTCAGACTCACATTTCTTTAGAATTATAAAATAATTGAGACATGTCAGCAGTGAGCTAATGCCAGTGCTTCACCCCAAGGGCTCACTCACAGTTGCAATTTTTTTTAAGCAACCCCAACCATGGTAATTGATTTAAATCAATTCTCCATATGGACATTAGGTAAAGCCCCAATCCTTGACTTCATCTCTTGTTCACAAGAAATTTAGCATGTAATTAACTTTCCAAATTGCAGGGTAGACTTCTGGGGCATCTGTGCATGCAGTGAGATTTTACAAATCCTTTAATGATCATTCACAAACCTAACAAAATGAGCTCTACACTCACATGGCTACAAAAATCAGTTACCAAACGTTACAGGAATAACTGATTTTCTCCTCCCATACCAATTTTCTGTAATAAATCAATAAGGAAGTTTCAAAACAGCTTAAGTGTAATTGACAATTGTTTTAAAGGCATTACTTTCCTAACTTGTTATAGAAGCAGTAAGTCTGCAGCATACAGTCAAGACCCAATCTTTACTTTCTGTTTGCTTATATTCCTCTGCACTGCTTACGTACATTGGCTTTAATTGGTTACACTTTTTAAATAGAAAAGCCTTGAAAATTGCACAGCAAGAGCAGATCATGCCTTGCAAACACTGAATTATATTATTAATGCAGCATAAAACTGTGGTCCCTAAACCCTGACCTGTGGATGTTTTTGAGACCCTCAGACCTTCCTCGGGGTCACAGGAAATTGTTGTCACTATAGCAGTCACAGGAAGCTATCGCCACTACGATTCAGACTGATGCAGGGAGAAACGTATGACGTTTCCTGTAGTATACTATTTCTCACTGTTGTTGCTGAAAAGCCAGCAAACATTGGAGCTATTGGATGTATATAAAGCACAATCCCTTTAATATGTGGAGTCACAAAGTCTCAGCAAGGTAATTAGAACTTCAAATTTTAAACCTCTAGCCTGAAATTCTTACACCCCAGTCTAGGTATTAGGAAAAATATCTATTATCCTAGCAAGACACTATAACCACTCCCTGTAAATTCACACGCTCGTTTAGAGCTTTCATATGCCTATTCTAAGACAGAGCAGCTGTAGCATGAACAGACATAGTGAACTTGCACATATCCAGCTAGTTTGGATACCAGTAACACCACAAATTCCAGCTACTAGGTAATTACCAGGGTGCAGCCCATTCTGGAGACGGCTATCACACTTTCACTGTTATTGGTAGCTAGATTAGCTTCAAGAGAGCTGAGCATTTGTAGATATGCTGCAGTCATGCACTCTGGCTTCACTCCAACCTTGATTATACTCCATTCATGTATATTGTTCCATTACAACCTTGCATTTTGTGTTGGCTCTTTCATGGTAGTGCACTTTTACAGAACTTGATGCCCAGAGAACGATGTTACCACCACACATCATCATAAACTATACACACCCTAACACAATGCACTTATTAATTGAAATGCACATACATGCTATGACTATTCACAGACTTCAAGATTTTCTATTCATAGCTAGGTCAGTGCAATAATACGTTTTGGTCATGATAGAACAAATTGGTATCACTAATACTGAGCAGTACAGACCTTTAAACGGTCAAGTCTGCCAGACCAAATCCTTATCATGCTCCAGCTTATACACAGAAACAATTCTTTCACCCGTATATACCCATGCATACAGATACAATCATATCTACTTCTTACAGACATCATACAACCACATCACATCCGTTCACTCACTCAACCCAAACTTACTACAACTTCTTCAGCTACCCAGCCTGCCAATATGCTGTTAACACATTTTCATAAAGCTTTGCATTTTTCCTGCCTTCAAATTCATCATTTTATTGCCTCCAATTGCATCAGTTCCTCTCTCGAATTCATAGTTTCTTCTTTCTACTTCTGTCCTTTCTGCCCCTTGTTGAACACGTGAAGACTCATTTTAATCTACAGAATGTGTGTTAGTGCAATTTGTTTCAGTAACTTAATTTTATTTTGGCAGTTTCTAAAGGTTCCAGGATGGAAACAAGGCCCAAATTATGTCAATCACTATGCAAACCAGCCACAGAAAGACAAACCCTATCCTAAAGAAATTACAGGCTAGATTTAAAACAAACAGAAATTAACTGGTGATCAAAGGAATTTGGGATAGAAAAAAATTACATAGCGAGGGTTTTTCTGTTAAACTTACAAGTTCCATGCTGCATCTACATGCCTATTGTTGGTACGCTTTCATCAGAGGGTTACCTACAGTATCCTATTTCTGTTGGCCATTAGAGTGGTATATAAATGTCCTTATTTACCTCTTTTAAAAAGCACTTATAGCACCTTTCAGCATGCAAATGATACTGCAAAAGAGCTGTTTACATTCTGTTTTAAGACCTCCCCTAGTAGTTTAAACTGCTTGGGTCAAGCACGTAATCTCCTCTGTTATTGCAATGAAACAATTCAGAGTGTTAACAAGCCATACACCCAGATTTGTCTCCTATGCTTAGCATAAGGATCGCTGGGGACTCCAGTAGATGTAAAAGATGACAGTTAGCATTTTAATGGTAACTGCCTGCCATAAGCAACACCTGCTGAAAAGCAAGGTGGATTTCAGTAAGCATTAACCTTGCTGAAGTTTTGCAAGAGGAAATCTTCCATTTTACGCCCATCCTCTACATGTCTGAACTTAACATAACAAAAAGCCTGCTGGGTTGAGCTATTGGATCTTAATGTCCCATCAGCTCAAGGGCTAAGTAGTCTCTTTGTATTAGTTGGTAATTTCTTGTAGGCTCAGAATTTACTGCCATCCTTCTATGCCATTGCACAGCAGCACCAGAGAAATGGACTGTGGCTAAGTGAACTGACCAGCTAGCACAATTAAAATCACCAACCATACAAAGTATCTACACAAGCCGTGCTGTTTTATAGTAAGGACCATGACAGTTCTTGCCTCCCCTGCATGAAAGCTGTGTAGCAGCCTCACTTTTGCAAATTTCTGTTTAAGTGCAAGTGTTCATAACCTTTTGAAATACAGTACCACGTCTCCCGAGTAAAAAATTAAAAAAATAAAAGATATGACAATATATATCCCTGTACCCTGCCAGCCCTTCTAGCTAATGTGATGCCTTTTCCTCACAATATTAGTCTTGGGATGAACAAATAGACTACTACTAGTGTAAGACAGTAATAAGGAAAACAGCATTTGAACAGATGATCACGCCTCTAACGTGCAGAACAGTCCTGTGCATGCAGAGTGTGGTTTCGTCTACTGTTGAAATACAGTTGGAGTACCTCCAAGCACAGTGAAATTCTTCGCATAGGAGAGCAATGTAAAAACAGTTTTGGCATTATGTATGAGCTATCTTCACTAATATGTTTCTTTAATCCGTCCTAGGACTCATCTGAATAAAGTAAAAAGTATCTGGGAAACAAATCTTCATTCTCTACATGTCATATGTTGTCCTAATTGCACAGAGCAAAAATAATGAGAGGAAAGAACAGCAGTCTCCTCCTTCCACTCCTACAACCACTTCTTTCATACCAGGCTCCAAGATGAGAACTCTTTGCAAATGATTTGCAACTTCTATGAACCTTCCAGAGCCACTACTGCATTCTCCTTGGTAGAACATATAGAAAAAACTGAAATCTCAGATCTGAATTAAAACTGAAATCCTTGTAGAGAGATAGCTTTGAAATGAAGATAACTCAGTGACAACACAAATCTTCTCATTATTCTCCAGAATTCTGGCAAAGAACACATTCAGCCTTAGGGGCGCCTAGACAGTTGCCATCTTTCAAAGCATTATGGCCTCAGGATATGGAATACAGATATTTTACAAATACGGTCTAACCAAAGTGTTTAAAAATGATTTAGGAAGTAATAGTAATGGTAGGTTGTTTTGGAAAAGCTTACCAAATCTGATTTCTTTTAAGCCACAAATCATACGCTGAATCCATCTGCTGTTTCTCTGCAATACAGACTGACAAATCTGCAAGCATTGCTGGAAAAAAATAAATTTGTAATTCAGTACCTACTACTCCTTCCCCCAATACGCACATTCTATTCTACCCACCCACACTACCAAACCATTGATTTAACAGATATGGTGGTAAAACATACAAAAATTTATTAAGCAGTTTTATCTTTAGCAAGCAGTTTTATCTTTAGCAAATTCTTTTAACTATATTTCTAATGATATGTCTCCAGAAATGTGTCTAGCTGTTCTTCCTGATGTTTCCATACATTCCTTACACACTGTACACCACCAATAATGCAACATTATGTTCAGCATGGAAAGTAAACCACTATCAGATTCAAAATGAAAAGTCTTTATGTCTGTTATGTAAGTCAAGCCACTATCATCAGGACAACAGAGTAGGTTAATCATGCCTTTATTACTTACTAAAATTGTATAGCTAGCAGCTTGCAAGGTCATGATTTATTTGCATAAAATTTTACATAGCTTTTTTGCTGTCACAGAAGACATTTATTCCATGTTCTCATTTATTATTACTAAAAAAAAAAAATTATTTGCATTACTGTAGTCCTTTAACTCACTTTTCCTACAGTGAAGAGAAAAAAGATGAGTGCAGCACCAGGCCTTAAATCTGATCAAGGATTTTTTTCTCATACCACCTGCAAAAATTTCGTTAGTTCTTCGTGGCTGTTATTCATAAGTTTTTTACCTGGCAACCCGGGGTGTAGCTGTTTCTATTCTAAGCATATGGTTGGCAGCAACTTTGAAGTCTGCCAATAAGTCACTGACATGAAAGAAAAGGAATACTTTATTTTTAAAGAACATCTTATAGATTTAACTTGTTACTTTTCAGAACATATAATTTGTTGCTCAACAACATATCTCTCATAACAGCACTAGGAAGAATAAAACCATTCACGTTTTAAGATCACTATTGTCTGCCTCCAGTTGCTCCTCCTCTTCTTTCTTATCCATCCTTCCCTCAAACAAATCCCTCCTTTCTTCAAAGGACTCTTCTTCCCAAAATGTAAAATAACGCCTAACAGACATATAACCTTTCCTTTTTCATTATTTATTCTTTAGGACATAGAAGATTTCCTACCTGGGGGGAAAAAATACCCACACGGTAGCAACTACTGATCCTACAGGAAGAAAAAACACCGATTCAGAACATCTTTAGGAAGAAGTCAACTCTTTTCCCCCCCTTTTCAATACGACGCTTTTCACCTTCATCCGTTGTACCTAATTCACGCTACTTAATCTTTTCACGTGTTGATTTACTTCACAAAAGACACCAGGCCCTCTGCCTTCCTCACGTTTTCCCTCTCCCCCAGGACCCGCCCGCTCACCACACCGCGTTTACTCACCCCCCTCCCCCCGGTAAGGGCCCCGCTCGCCCCCACAGCACGGGGGCAAGCAGCGCCACAGAGCAGTAGCAGTGGCACCCCCCGCCTGCACCCCCACGACGGCGGGCGCGGCGCTGAACAGGCCGGGGGGCAGAGACAGCCGCTCCCGGGCGGGGTGGAGGGCAGCCGCTCCCGGGCGAGCTAAACCCCCGAGGGCCGCCCTCCCGCCCTCGCCATCTTCCCTCGCGCCCTCTCCCGGCCGCCCGCAGCGATCATGCCGGCCACCGCGAGGCTCCGGCCTCGCGCCCCCCTGACGGACGCTTGGCACCGCCAATTACCAGCCTCCCTCGGGAGCGGCTCCTCCTTCCGCCAATGAGATGTCGGAACTGCCCGAGAAGCCCAACCCCTCTAATCTGTAACGGCCTGTAAAGCACTAAGCCACACCCCTTCTTCCTCTTCCCGACTCTTCATTGAATGAAGTCCCTGCTGACCAACGACAAGTTCCCGCTGAGCTTGACGGACGACTCCGCTCTCCAGTAGAAGTAGAAAATTGCGCGGCGCTCACCAATAGGCTGCCGGATGCGAGCCTAGGGGGCGGGCTCTCCCTCCCAGGCGGGCGGGGAAGGCCGTGGTTATCGATCCCGCTGCTGGAGGGAGGCGGCGGTGAAGCAGCAGAGAAAATGGCGGCCATGGCTGCGGAGGCGGCAGCGACTGCAGCGGTGCCGGGCGATGGGGGGGCTGGCGAAGCTGAGCCCGAGATGGAGCCTATCCCGGGCAGCGAGGCCGGCGCGGACCCTCTCCCTGCCGTCACCGAGGCCGTGGAGTCGGTGGTGCCTGATGGGGAGGAGGCCGACGGGGGGAAGGTTGCTCGCGGCGAGGCCGAGGAGCCGCCGCCTGTGCAGCTCGCCCGGAGCCCGGCCGGGACTCGGGAGCCGGAAGCTGAGAGGACGGAGAAGCTGCCGCCCTCCACCCCGGAGGTGGGCTCGCCCCAGGCCGAGCACCGGGGAGCGCCTAGCCCGGAGTCCGAGGAGCAGCCGCAGCCCTGCCCGCCGCCTGCTGGGCACCCTGAACTTCCCGAGGAGGAGCCGCAGCCCTGCCCGCCGGCTACTGGGGGCTCCGCGGAGCCGGAGCCCGGGGAGGAGCCGTCCCGGCCGGAGGAGGAGGAGCCGGATGCTGCTGATGCCGCCGCCGTCTTCCGCCAACTAAGACTACAATGTA
>VZTL01061408.1:14169-26806 GCA_013400535.1 Scopus umbretta
GCGCTCCCCGCCCGCCCCCGGACGCAACGCGCGGAGGGGGGAGCGGGCCCTTCCCGGGGCGCGGGCTGCCAGCGGTGCCCCCGGCTCCCTGGCTGCTTGCTTTATAGTGCTGTCCTTAACAAAAGTAGTCCCGAGTGGGAATGAGAAAATGGGGGAGCCGGGAGAGGGGCGAGCACATGGGCACATCCTTTTGACCGCCTTGGGATTCACGTCGGGCCTCCAGCATCCCTGTCTGCCCGGGAAAAAGAACCTGAGCTACAGATGTTGGCATTTATTCCAGTCTTTGTACAAACGTACAGGCCCAGAGATCTGTTTCTCCTGTTGGCTTGTGTGTTATATTGCCTAGGTAACCTTGTTTTGCAATACCTACTATTTTTCAGAATAATGGTTTTCAAGCCAGGCTATTATGGTCCTGAAGTACAGTTATTAGTACTGATTGCTCCTTGTATGCAGTGAATGGGGTGAAGTTTAATGGTTCTTAAATACCCTTGGGGGTTGGGGCTAGCTACGTATTGCAAAATAACTTAAAAGCCTTATCAGACTGCGAGGTCTGGGATTTGCTTTTTTCATTGTCAACCTATAGCAAGGGGTTCTTGGGAGGCCGGAAGTCATCAGTGATACTGTATATCTTATGAACAATCTGAACTACTATTTACAGGTGAAAATAACTCTTCATCTTAGTGTTTGTTTTCTAGATATGTAAGTACATGAGAGAAAAGTGAAATTTGACCAGGGTTATTATTTAAAATAATTGGTATGCAAAAAAATGCAGCGTTTTTTTCCCCGAAATTTAAGCTGCATGTGTGGTCATACGACTTTTATCACTCCCTTTTACATTACTAGTAGTTGTTTAATAACTTCTTGTAATATCAATATTGTCAATGCTTTCTAAAAAGAAAGGTATTGGGGACCAGCACTTTTGTTCTGGGCCTAGCTTCTTCGTTGTTTTTTGAAACAGAAGGCCTTTTCTGAAACCCAAGTTCTGCATGATGTCATGGAAGTAAGTTTTAAATTTGTCAGTTGTTTTGGTTTAAAATGCTAAGTTATCAATTTGTCTTTTGAAGCAAGTACTAAAATGTCATCTGCCAACTGTACTGCCTTCTAGTGTGAAACATTAAATGTCTCAAAGCGGGCCAGAAGGTGGTACAACTTAAGTTGCAATGCTTGTTAACATCGATTATTTTGTAGGTCTGGAGTTATACCAGCAAGATTACATTGTTGCCCTGGTTAGCAGGGGTACAAAGGATGTGCTTCTGTACTTCTAAGGGTCTGTATATGTGAAAAGAAAAATACCAGCTTCTCCCTTACTCCTGAAAAGATACCATGTCTTACTAAACGCACATTGACCACAACCATCCCCTCATTTGCCTGAGGTTTTCCTGGGCACTGAAGATCCTTCTCGCATGCAGCAGATCTACTGCAGCCCTTTGTAGTAAAGGTCATCTGTGGCAGGCAAACTGTTGTCCTCTTTTGCATTGTGGCTTCAGTGCAAAGCATGCATCTCAATTTCCCCTGTTTTTAAGCACAGGCCCTGGGGCAAGTCTTCACAGTAAGAACTGTGGAAAGGGGATACATGAAGGCTTGTGCTATTACCCCCAGATTCTCCTGTGCAGTGGAAGCACTTACTCCTTTCTTTCCATTCATATGATCTTGGACTTCCTTCAGAGGTGCTTGTTACATGGGAATCCAGAAGGTGAAATTTAAATTCTAAAAGCCAAGCTCTTTGGAGTGCCTGGACAAGAACAACTGAGTTTCTAGACATAAAGTCTATAATATTTGGCTGGTGATAAGTAAATATTTGTAGATGAATAGAAGTCTCTGTTCAAATGTCTCAGAGCAGGAAATGCAGTGGTAAGTGAACTATAGAAATAGTCCAAGACTTACTACCTGTAAGAAATTGAAGCATTATCAGAAAACAGGTGTTACATGAAGGGCCAAGATTAACATTTTAGTCTAGACTTTATGACTTTGATGATAAGTGACTGAATGATAGTACTGTTTAGGTATCAGCTCTTTATATCCATTTTATTTTTGTTTTGTGTAGCAGCACATGGACTTGTAGAACATTACTGTTTTTCTTGAACTTCCTTCTGTATCTGTGGCAGACCCTGGAATTCTTATAACAAGTTTTTCCACTCTGGACCCAAAAAAAACGGAGGGGGGGAGAAAAAGCCAGGGTAAGGTTAAATCGAAACCACCTAAATTCCAGCATGCATTTACATGAAAACACTGGAATTTCTAGTATGGAAGAAGGGCGGTTACTGTCTCCACTAGCTCATTCAAGTGTATGGGAAAAATCTTATAAATTTTACTATGCAAAGGGGATCACTTTTATTTAATAAGAACTGGCAGTCTTAAGATATTGAAGTTTTGTATTAGAATTTACTCATTCAATAGCTTCAAAAAGTGGCTGATGTGTTCACTGCATGTGCTAATATTGTTTCCATTGTATACTTGGAAGAAAATGATACCTAGTGCTTTCTGGATCTTAATTTCTGCTTTCTGCTCCAGCCCAATGAAGGTGCTACTTCCCTACAGCACTAAGAAGAGTAAGTTTTAATGACTGTTTTAAAAACCTGTCCATTGGGCTCTTTTTAGCCTTCTCAAGTCATGTTCTGAATTACTTGAACTTCAGGGTGAAAGAAAAGCAATAAACATCCCCATATATTTCTGGTTTTAAAAGTTTCTTTTCGTTGGTTTGGTTTTTTTATTTATCTTTTCCTAATTCTGTTTCCATTGTTGAAATGAGGCACTGACTTTGCATTTTATTCTTAGGGACTTTGATATGAAGTCAGTGGTGTTTGTATTAAAGGTCTGATTTCCTCTTCCTCTCCTACCCCCTGTAAATAGGATGTCCATTTAGGAGTTTATAACACAAGAACACAAGCACCTCAGTGTTCAGTGGACTTTATTCCTACATTTATTTGAGGTAAGGAAGTATTTTCTCTGCCTGTACTAATGGCAGTCTTGTGTACCTGTCAGCAGCTGCACAGGAAGCTTTGAAAATCAGCAGAAAATAGGAACCCATATCTACTGAGCTCCAAATCAATTTCTTATGCAGTAAATCATAATTTAAAGAGGGGCATATCCCCACTTTTGTTACTCTAAAGGCTTATTGTGCAAATTGAAAATGTGATCCTACTGTTACACCTTTGAAGTGCCTTATTGCTTGCTAGGATAAGGTTCTGATGCAAGTTCCTCAGTGTATACCTGACATAGTCCTGCTGATAGGAGAGACAGGAAATGCAGCCAACCGTCAGGCAGGAGAAGGCAATCCCATTTTATTTTGTCAGAGTGGATAGTGGAATGCTTCATGCACAACTGTAGTTAATTTTCCATGCCACTGTACAAATTGTCATTGAAAACTACTTGTTAGGTATGGGGCTTAAATAGGGCTTGTAAGCTTGCCTGTATCCAGCATTTGACTAACACTGTGTTTGCTTAGGGTATGAGAGATGTTAATGCCACCTGCTGGCTTAGAATTAGTAAAAAATCTTGCTCTGCACCTGGAGGAAGTAGACAGTAAGGAAATACCTGATGAGTGTAGCATTTGTAAATTTTAAAATGTAGGATTAAGAAGTCCTGGGTTTAGTTTGCTCTTCTGGAGAGAGGATAATTATTTCTGCAATTTTTTTTTTCCCTTCCCAACGATTAAGGGGAGGAAAGGGATTAAATTTATGTTCTGTTGTTTTGCCAACAGTCAGGACTTGGACCTTCTATCGGTTTATCATTTGACTAAAATTTTCCTTCTAATCCTACAGATGTGATGGACATATGTCATCTTACTGTCTTTTTCTCTAAGCTATTTCCCTTCTGATCATAATAGTTCTTGAGGGGGAAAGGGAGAGCAAAAAAGTTGTTTTGTAACCTAAAAGCCTTAGATAGCCAAAAGATGCCCAGTGTATTGCTAGTAGACAGGTGTTTGAAATGACATCTTAATTGGGGCTTGGTTGTGGAAGATAAGGAAAAACTTCCTGCACCAAGGTACGCACAAACTATGTGATGAAAATGAACTTTTATAGACAGCTTCAAATTCTTATAATAGTACTAGCAGTTTTCAGTCACAGCATTCTTTCTTGGAGACTCTTTAATCCTACACTTTTCCCAATTTATTCATTGAACTTTCTACTGCAAAAGAATAAGGATAAATAATGAACTGTTGCACCCATTCCCTAGTCATGTTGTCTTAATTTGCAGAACATCTGTTAAATTTTTAAATCATTTACATTCAGCACTTCTTGAAACTTGTGGTCTATGTATGCTTGCATTTTGTTGGTATAAACTCCGCAGCATGAATCTAGTGTGTTGTTACCATATATGCCAAGAAAGGTGGGAGGGGAAAAAAAGGTACTCCCAAGTTGAGAAATTCAAGATCTGCTGATGCAAGAAGGAAACAGCAGAAATCTTACTTGACAAAATGTGGCATGTTTCTCCCTGCTCTTAAGTTCTCTTTTATTAATAAAACTTCATTTAATAAATAGGGACAAATTTGGTCACCCTTGTATGAGGAAGATTTAAGTTCCATAGAAGTACTGATGTTCTATGGTACATGTTTTCAACAGGAAAGAAATGTTACTCAGGGTTGTGTGTGGGTTGTGTTTTTTTTTTTTTAACTTGTACTCAGTTTGCAATGTGTTCCTACAATTCATCACATGTTCTCTTTTGTGGTTTTTCAGATGTGTAAAGAAAGGAGCTTGGTGAAATTCTAGCATTTAAGGAACAGCCGTAACACTTCTTTGATATTTGTTTTTATCCCCAGAACACTGGAAGCATAGGTGTGATATGAGAGTGTGTGTGATTGAGAGTAAATTACATATACTTTGTTTCTGACTGACAGAGCTTATACTGGATGGTATAGTGTCAAATTTAGCCTCAGTTAGAGGACAGGGTTGGATCAGAAGACAGTGTGATAATTGCTTTCAACCTAAATTTTTCTATGTTTTTTTAAAGTTTCAGCTTCTATATGAAAAGAATTTCTCTTGTGTCTCTTATAAAGCTTTATTGAGTGTTATTTGTGGTCGTTTATCACATTCTTTTTGAAAGGTTTACTCTTTTCCAGTTTCCACTTGGAAAGTGAAAATGGCTAACAAAACTGGACTGGCTTTTAGGATTTTTCTAGTGTAGGTANCGGCCGGAGGGGAGGCGGAGGCTCCGCTGCTGCCTGGCTCCGAGGTGCGGGTCACCCTGGATCACATCATCGAGGACGCCCTGGTGGTCTCGTTCCGGCTGGGAGAGAAGCTTTTTTCTGGGGTCCTCATGGACCTCTCTAAAAGGTGAGATCTCACGGGGGAGCCGTCCCGAGCCCCCGCCCAGCGACGGGGACAGCGAGCTCGTCCCAGGGCCGCCTGTCCGCGCCGCCCTGCGCCCCTCCTGCCCGCGGAGCGGGGGCCGGCCCCCGCCGAGGCCCTCGTGGGCTCGCCCCGCGGCGGGGAGCGGCCTGGCCAGGGGCNTATACTGAAAACACTTGCCAATCTGCTGCTGATTTTTGAGCTAGTACAAGGAGTGTGACTCTTCACTTTCTCAAACCAGGAAGCCCTAATCTTGCTGGAAAACAGGGCATCTGTGAATTGTGTCTCAAACTTTCCTTTCCTAAAGTAGCTGTAGTCTACTACTGTTCTTTGTTGGACAGTGATGCAACAGATGATGGTTAAACTGTCCTTTCTTCTTATGGTGTGCTTTTCTGTATTCTAATAGCATGGATTGCCATTGCTTTCTAAGAGTAGCTTGACTTGACTTGGCTTGAAGTGTTGAGAGACAAGGTGGAGGTGAAATTTTCAGTATGCTTTAAATATTTTTTTTTCTTTACACTCTTATGGGACTGATAAATCTTGCCCATCTTGACACTGAATTGACTTAAAGTTCAGCCATTAATAAATGGTATAATTCTTTTCCATGTGTCTTGGGTCTGACTGGTATGTGGATGATCCTGAAGTGTATATTCAAGGTATTTTATCTTATTGATAAAGTTTTGCAATTGTGTAACACTTCCAAATGTATCAACAGAGCATCTACTTTAAAATGCAACTGACACTTGACACTAATAATGCCAACATATGTAAAAATTAAAAGATGAAGTTCTGTTTAAACAGAACTTCAGCTTTATAAGCATGCCAGTAAAATTGTGGTAGTTAGCGGGAAGCCTAAACTTAAAGCATTCAGTCTTTCAAAGTTTACCTTTATATCCTTGTTAGAACTGCAAGTTACAGAAAACTGAAGGAAATTCTGTGAATTCACTTGTAAATCCTTTCCAATGAAAAGGTGAGGGATATCTTCCCACTTCTGTGAGGGGAAAGCGGTGATTAGGGGACTGCCTGCCTACTTTTCAGGCTTATCAGTTTAGCGAGTCTTCTGTCTCTACAGTGGATAATTCTTCAAAGTCTGCATCAGCATCCTGACTAAATGGACTTCTGTGATTCAGTTTCCTAGAAGCTGAAGTCTTTCAAAGGGCCTTTAACTTCATGGAGAGGCATACTGTAAGCTAATACAGCCTTTGGTATATTTGCATATTGTTTGGTATCTATTAGTTGCTTTCCACTTGGGTAGTGATTGCTGTAGGAGACCCAGGTGACAGTCATTAGGAATGGTTAAAATCAGCTGCTGTCTTGGATATTTCTAACCAGCTTTCTTGAGATAGCGCTCTTTCCAACTCAATTCTACACATACCCTGCTCTTGTTTTTCCTCTACCTTGAAAGTGTTCCAGAAACAAGAGCTTGGATTTCAGGCAAGTGTACCTGCTTGAGAAACACTAAGCTTAACATTGATTAGTAAAAGTCTTTTAGTATGTAAGCTTCCTACTAGCTTGCTTAAATGTGGATTGTCACATATTACTTAATTTTAACTATCGTATCTTTAACCAAATTTTTTTTGGTGCTGAAACTTTGTGATGGTGAGGCAACATCTATTCTTGGTGATGTGTTATTTCCAAAGAGTCACTTAAACTGCAGTCCTTCGCCATGTTTTAGAGCTCTAAGTGAAATGTGCATTTTCTAGTCTATTTAGCCTAGTGTTACATTGCTCAGGAGGTGAGTAAACCATTGAGTTGATAGTTTGGCTTCTGTGTATGCTTTTTTCAGTAAGGTGCCTGCCACTTAAAGCAGTGTGTTCCATATCATGCTTTATCACACCAAGTAAATTGTATATTAAAAATAGGTTATTGCATAATCTGTGTTTTGAATACAGGTTATTTTAGGGAGTTCTGAAATACTTTGTGTTCAAATAGCTATGATCTAATTGTTTATTAGATTGAATATTATAATTTAAACTTTCAGTTTAGATACATGCATGAAATAGATATACTTAGTTCTATATTATTTCAGCATATTGTTATACTCGCAGCATTCAGAGTCTGAACTTTTATCCATGCAATAAAAATTGCTTCAGTTGTTGCTTGTCTTGGCTTTTGCAAAACACTTGGGATGATAGTGAATACAAGAGCAATGCATAAAAAGGTAATCAGAGATTACTGTAGTCTGACTTAGTGGTGAAGATGAGTTTTGATCATAGTCATTTACAACAGACTTGATCTAACACTTATCACAGCACTGGAAGTTATTGTGCTTTGTAGACGTTAATCCAGCGTGTTTGCAGACAAATGTGAAATACTTCTGAACCAGTTCAGTGGGTTCTCTCCTTTGGCTCATCTTGGTAGAACAAGATGCTTTTTCATTTTTGTTTCTTTTAATAGAGAAGTAAAAGTTAAGACAGTGAAGGCTAAAGGTGAGATCTTAAGACTTTACATAGTAACATAAAAATACTTTGCACCAGGATGTATCATTTAGATGTTTATGTACATACAGTTATAAATTTCCTTATCTCATGTTCATTTAAAAAAAAAAAAACCTCTTTAACTGTGCTGTGTTTTGCATACAAATTGAACAGTAATATGTATTCATTGTAATAATTCTGCTATAGAGTATGGATTTGAAAAAAGTGATTTTTACTTTGCTTGAAGTACTTAAGTTTACATATCTGTAATACAAATCTATATGGCTTTAAGTGACAGGCTTCTACCCAAACTAGCTTTTGCATAATTACAGAAGATGCCATGGCTACTTATTGCAGATGCCAAACTGTGGAAATAAAACCTGACTGTTTTTATCGTATTGCTGTCCCTGCATACCCTAGTCAATTGAAAGCTCATCTTGGTGTAAGGATCACTGGTCTGCCAGAATTGGTCTCATCTATACCATTAGTCTTTTATTTAAATATAGTTCCTGATATTTCTGTTGCTATTTATGTCTTTAATGCATATGTATATTGAAGTAGTGTGCATAGCAGATATATGATTAGATCCTACTGATTGCTCTGGTTACGTGTAAAACTTGTTGGAGATAAGTTTCTTATGATGGGTCTCAACTGTCTTCTCTTGTAGAGGTGCCTTTTCAAAGCAAAAAAGAGCCAAGACCCCTTTGCAGGAGGGGAAGCTGGAAAACTGGTTCTAATTTTGAATAGGTATGAAGCAGCAGTGCACTGCTTTCCAGAACTGCCTTAAACTAGGTTGAAATACCTATTTCTTACTTTGGTTTACCTAACACTTCAATTCTAGATCCCCTGTCAATGAATCCATCTATTCCTTCAAGTGATAGTCTGAGGTAGAACTATATTATATTATGCATGAGTAGGCTGTACAGTGAACAGCTGGAATTTATACACAAATGGATTTTTTTATTTTTTATGTTTTTTAAGCAAACAGTAATTAGAGTATGTCTTTCCAAGAACAGCTAAATAGCCTCCAGAAGGAGGAAAGTAATATTGTGGTAGGGACACGTGATACTCAGGATCAATATATTAAAACAGATGTAGTTTGTTGTTAGAAAAAAGACAATGCAATTCTTTATAGTACTTAAACATGCGACAAGTGAAATATGTAGGTAGTCTCACTGATGTAGCATAATCGAAATGGTTTAAGAGGTAATCTTCTACTGCCCAGTCATTGACTGACATGTGGATCAGTAAATGTCATGATACAATTGAGTTATGTTGCTTGGATTTTTTTAACCTTTTTTTTAATATGGTAGTCCTTTAGTCCATCTTCACCTCTCTAGCAGACAAACCGAATGCTAGCTTCCGCAACTTCTATGTCTAACCTACGTACCCGTGGCACTCCTAGCTATTTCAAATGAGTAGTTGGTGTAACAAAAATTATTATTGTGATCATATGAGAAACACTTGTCTTCAAGGTCCACCAACTAGATGTATGAGAATAGGACTTGAAATTTTAGTATACGCAATAAATACTTGTGTTCACTGTTGAACTAATTAGATGCTGTGTCATGCTTTGTCTTGAGTAGGTTTGCTAAGATCACATCTTCATTCTGCTACTTTTAAGAAAAATAGGCCATTCTTTGTTTTGCCTTCTACTCTCTTCTTACCTTGTTTTTTGTCTTTGTTGTCCCCTGTATCATTTACTGTTTCATTCCTAAGTTTTTCTGCTGCTTGTTCATTCTTCTTGATTTTTCCTATCATTCTTCCAAGTTGCATATCTGGAGAACTTCATCACCAAGGAGGAAACAAAGATCACCTAAAAACAATGTTTATAGATGCAAGCTGCTAATGGATGAGACCAAAGAGAAGGAGCCACACACTCAACTGTTGGAAGTAATATTCAGTCTCTGGGCTTACCAAAGTTATCTTGTACTACAGGTGGACTATGTCTTGACTAGTCATGTCTTTATGTATCGACACATCATTTACAGGAATAGTGTCTTCATTTGCTCTTACATAACTGGCACGAGATGATACCTATGAATGTTCTCTAATTCCACAACTCAGTAATTTTTAGGTAGACGGGGCAGGAGGTTCTAGTTCATTTGTTAAAACAGTACCTTTTGTGAGACAGACTTGGGCTTCAGAGATTCAGTCTGGATTCAGTTTTGTGTCTTAGTAAAGTGGGTTTGCATCTTAGATAAAAATTCCACTTTGGCTGTCCTGTTCTTCAGTTGTTTGGCCTGTTTCTTATGCAGATGCTTGAAGGAAAGGATAGTCTAAGGTGCAGTATTAATCTGTGATGCCTTTGTGGTATCAGTCACATGCTGAGCTTTCTGTTAGGCTTTTTTTATGCATTTGGAGTGCTAATTGTGCTGACTTTGCTTGTAAGAACAAAAATCTAGGAAAAGAGAGATTAAGTACTTAAATGGGATCCTCCTGGAGAACTTCTGTGCAGTCCTCTTCATCCACTTCTTACCTGGTCACTGCTAATGCTTAATTTCCTAACAGAGAGTCAGCATAAATGTCTTCAAGAAGAAAGGCTCGTGCATGGGACTTTGGAAATGTCTTGTGAGGGGCTAGAAAATGCAGTTCCTGAGACAGTGAAAAGACTTGTAGATGATGTTGTTCTGTATGGGTTTTGCCCATTTGGTATCACACTCCTGCCTAGTTTTACTTTTGTGGTGCTTGTCTGGCGTTGAAATTTGCACAGCAGAGATCTTCCCCTGGCTTGTTCTCAACTTTTATAGTAAATTAACTTTTTCCCAAATCCTGTAATCTTTATCAGGTAGTGAAAGATTGGATCTGGATCTTATTGCTCTTAAAGAGGCTGAAGTTCTTGATGCAACTAACACTGAAAATATTGCTAATTTAATTATTATCAGCTGATAGTTTAAATAGATAGTTAAAGCCCTACTTGGAATTGAATAGCTCATAATCCTTAGTGGAAGAACAAGTGTTTGTGGAAAAGCAACTTCTTTACACTTTGGTGGATTTCTGGGACTTTCGGGAACTTAAAACTTAGTTATGAGTGAGTCCCTTGTGATTTAATGTTAGACTGTAGGCTGGAGAAATGTCTGTATCAGCTGCTAAATGTTTATAATTCACTGTAGCCTTCACCAGTGTAGTAGACTGCATTTAGTTATGCTGCTTGTTTCTGGAGCAGTATGTGGAATTTAACTGGAGTGGGTCCAAACCTCAGAAACAAACTTGTGGGGTGGTGGGATGTTTTGTGGTAAAGAACACTCATCAGCCCATGGATAATGACAGAACTGCTCTAGCTGCCCACCTGGGCTCCTGCCTCTGTCTCCAGAGTTCAAAGGTATAAATGTAACAGTATCTAGGTGTAGGGGTAACAACAGTGCCCATGTTGATACTAGACTGTAAATTGTCACATATTCAACTTCCCTTCTTCTTTATGATGACGAAATTCTTTGGTTGCCCCTTGCTTAGGTTATCTGCTGTTTCTGTTCTCCTTCTGTAATGAAGTGCAAACTGGATGGATAATTTAATCTTGGATGGGTTGTTTGCTTTAATTGCAACTTTGAAGTGTAAAAGGAGGCTTAACAGATAAGCAAAAGGACAAAGAAGTGATGGCTTTTGCTGGTGACAGTGTAAAGAGTCTTCTAACACATATGACGACATTTTTAAAAAAACAGTTTTGAAGAAATAAAGCCAACATGCAGGCACTTGTATGAACTGTGTGTTTCTTGCAGGAGTATGAATGGAAAATAGACTGGTATTCAGCATTTATCTTCAGCTGAGATTGAACTTTAGTTCAGTCAGGAGGATGTTGCAGTTGAGCAGCTGCAGTGCAACACGAACCAGTGTTAACCTGAGGACAAATCTTGGGTACTTACTTCATTCTCCTGTCAGGTGGGGTGTAGGCTGGGATAAAAATAATGGTGTTTGTTTAGTGATTCAAAATGGGTGATTTGGCATTTGAATTGCAACCTTGTCTATCATGGCATTACTGCATTAAGGTGAAACTATTAAAATACCAATATAAGCCAAACACTAGTGTCTGTATGGGAGCTGGAGTCGGCAGAGCTCAAGAGCAGTGAACAGCCTAGTGACAGCGCTGTGTAAAGCTGGTACCTCAGCTGGTACATTGTGGAGTGGACCAGGAGGAAGGTTAAACAAGCTTTTATAATCCTTCCTGCCGTGTTCGTGAAAGATACATTGTTGTAAAATTAATGCATTTATCATTTGATTTCCTCTTAGGAGAAGGCAAGCATAATGCCTTGCAAATTGATAAAATGTTTCCCTTAGCACAACCCTTTGCAGAAATACTGGTTACCTGTTAGACAACATGCTACTTCTGTTGCTATAGGAAAGTTGAGCTAATGCCCAAGTCATCCTGGGATTTTTTCATTCTCTCAGAGCTGATCAGGGTGTGAGAAGCCCTGTGTGTGTCAGACAGTGCAGCAGAGGTCTAGAGCTGTCTGGAGGAAAGTAGGCAAAGGTTTAAAATATTGTTTGCTTGCAGAACAGGGAGGAATGATTTGTCCTGTGTTGAAATAAGGATAGTTTTGCTGGAAGAAACTCCAACTGATAGGCTAGCAAGTTTTGGGCTGTAATGCATCAGATCTTAGAATCGTGGAATGGTTTGGGTTGGAAGGGACCTTAAAGATCATCTAGTTCCAACCCCCCTGCCTTTGGCAGGGACACCTTCCACTAGATCAGGTTGCTCAAAGCCCCATCCAGCCTGGCCTTGAACACTTCCAGGGATGGGGCATCCACAACTTCTCTGGGCAACCTGTTCCACTGCCTCACCACCCTCATAGTGAAGAATTTGTTCCTAGTATCTAATCTAAACCTACCCTCTTTCAGTTTAAAGCCATTACCCCTTGTCCTATCACTACATGCGCTTGTAAAAAGTCCCTCTCTAGCTTTCTTGTAGGCCTCCTTCAGGTACTGGAAGGCTGCTAT
>VZTL01061423.1:0-19045 GCA_013400535.1 Scopus umbretta
ATTTGCACTCTCTGCATACGTCTCTACTTCTGCTATTTGGAGCTGCTGCATTTCAAGACATTAAACTATAAGCCCTTTTCTCAGAGAGTAACTGACTACATTTCAGCAATTAGGTGTACTTCAGACTTGTGAGACCAAGTGTCCAGTGTTATGAATGACTTTTTAATTATGGGAAAAATGCAACAATTTCAGAAGGAAAACCAAGCACCCCTTTCCTCAGCTTTGCTCCCACCTGTAGTTCTGCATCCATATGCCATACCAGACATGACCACAGCCTGTTAGGAGGCAGCTTTTTAAAATACCCCTCCAGAATGGGAGAGATCCAGATTCATACGCCTGGATTTAATCTTACAGAGGAAGGAGGAAAATCCAGAACTCTTCAAATCCCAGTTGACCACTCAAATTCAGAAGCTACTGGCTGTTTTGTAAGGCTGAGTTTCTTTCCAATTTTCAGAAGAAAGTCGAGATTGGGAATTAGTTGAAAACTTTCAAGTTTGTCTTGGTGAAGAGACAGATTCTGTATCCTCTGTAACTTTACCGTGAGATGTAGTGAGGAACCTGCTTCAGTGTGCTTGGTGAGCTGATAATCTCCAGCCTTCATTTCCATTTTATATGGTAGACACCTCTTACAACCAGGGACTAGACAAGAGCAGGATGAGCAATAAGGTGTTAGTAAAGTGACAGGGAGCTCCCTGATTTCTGGTGGTAGTTTCTGGCATGCCCGAATGGGTGACAACAACCGCTTTTCATAGCTGTGGGTCATGGGTTAGCTATATTTTTGGGCACCCAGGAGGAAGCTGTGGCCAGTGCTTTTTTCATTAGCATCTGTCAATGCCTTTCTTATCTCAAGTGCAACTTCCCCAAATGGAAGCAAAGACATTCAGCAGAGCAATAAAGCACTAACTCCAAGGCAGAGACCACTCCAAAATATTCCCTTTGCAGTGCATTGCACTAGGAGCATGTCAGGGCAACGATCTCAAGTCTGGTGAATACTCACGTCCATGTGAGTGGCTGTGTGTGTTGGACGTGAGACAAAGCCAGCTGTTACAGAGGCAGAAGGATGTTTAAAAAGAGTGTAGAATAAAGACTTAGTGGGCAATATCTGGCATTTTTTACATCCAGCTGGTATTTTTATCCTTTAAGCTAAAAGTGGTTCAGGTGGGGCTGTTCCTTTTAGGGTGAACAGCTGACTGTGGGAGGGGGGAGAAAGTTTTGGTCTACAGTGATCAGGTGGAGTTAAGGTGAGTATAATGGGCAGGAGCTTGGGACCGATGCTCACAGGGCAAAGAGGTTGCTGTTGAGAGCAGGGTGTAAAACCCACAGCCAGGTCTCTGGTGATGGGAATGAGTGGTTCCTAGGCTCCAGAGGGGATTGTAGTGTCTGTGCAGTTTGCTGCAAAGCAGAGCCATTAATTTATTTGAATCCATGCTTGGAAGCAATGACCTACTTGCAAGAATATAGCTAACAAGGGAAGACTTGGGTATAAACCTTTTTTATTTCTTTTCTGCTTTACCTACGCTCTTTTGAGTTTTCTCCATTTAGAACCAGCTAATTAGTGTATAATCTCATTAAATTTAGCTTTTTTTTGAGTTTGGTCATCTTTAGGGAGCTCACTATAAGAAAAAGCTCTGGAAAGATATAGTTTAAAGCTCTGACTGCTGAGGAATCCCATCAGGTTTTCCCCTGCCTCCTGCAGGGAAGACCGAACCTGCACAACTTGCTGCCACTTACCTTTTGGCCAATGGTACAGTCCCCTCCCTGCTCCTGATGGAGGACTTGATGGAGGGCAGAAGCTCCAAGCCCGCTGAGCCAAGCTGCGCTCCTGTTTCTACCTTGAGCAGGAATAGTGGCCCCTGCAGTAAGGTGCACAACTTACTTTGGTTGTTCTCGTGGGTGGATGATTTTTCTGGCGAAACTGAGGAGTCGTAGTCTCGCCTTTTCTGATATGTGATTGTTGCATGTAATGCTGTTACAGAACTAACTATAATCTTCAGATGAATGGATAATCATGAAAGAATAACCAAATGATCTTCAATACAGCTGGGCATAGGAGCGCCTGGCTGAAATCTTAGAAAATGAAAAGGGGATTTTGGAGAAACATTTCCCATTAATTTGTGCTGCTAGTTGGTCCTGGAATTCCTGTGGATATTACTGGGAGTCAGTCATCTAATTATGAAGGGTCTTCAGTGACCTATTTGATTCTCTTGCACAATGATGCTTAGAGTCACAAGTTTCAAGAGCATTATTTTTTTAATTCTACCTCCCTGAAAACTTACTGCTGTCCACCCACCTCTTAGAAGGGACCATTTTATATTAAACAAAGACATTCATGCAGGTCTTATTGTCAGGCTTGTTGTTATCTATTTACTTCTAAAGTAAACTCAAGGTTAGAACTGACTGCAGGTGCTAAAATGGTGATTTCTTACAATAACTAGTATCCATGCAAAAAAAATCACGTTTCCATCTGCTTTTGAAAAATCTTGGCCTTCAGATTTTATTGTGAAGTTCTTACTAGGTCATCCAATTAATAGATTGACCTATATTTATTTTATTTCTCTTGCTACAGGTTAATTTTGACCTCTGGAATTCAGTAGAGAAATAAAGCACAAAATAATGCTGCATCAGATAAAAGAAACTATTGCAACGTAAGTTGAAAAGCCAAAACTGAAGGGCAAAGGTGGCAGGGAAGAAGGCACAGTACATAATTTCTGATGGAGATATTCATGGCATCTCACAGTAAGTGCATTCAAATCCATTTCTAGCAACTAACAGTTGCTTCTTTTGGATCGGGGGGATTAGCAGTAACAGGAGGTAGGACCTTTAAGTGAAAACATATTAAAATAGACTACTTACAAAAGAGCATGGCTCCTATGATATTCTTTTCAAGGCTTGCATCTTCATTGCTATGTACTGTGCATGAACATAGTAATTTGTATTTGCAGCTTGTAGAAATTTAGCAACTGCCACCACCTTATTTAGAGAACTGTATGTTTTATTGTTGGTTGTTTGTTTTTAAAAAAAGTAGGTGCAGTTCTTTAGCATATTTCCTGTCTAGTCTCCAGAAATAGTACTCCAGGTCTTAGGTTAATACCTTACTGAGAGGAATCACCTGCCTTCGCTTAGTCCACAAACAGGACTAGTTAGGTATGCGGACGAGCTTGCGTTGGAGCTCGTTTGGGCACCACAGGATTTAGAGCTGTAGCCATTCAGAAAGCATCAGCATTTTGAAAGGTTTAACCAACAAAAGCACACTTGTGGCTTGGGGAATACAGATGCTGAGAAAATTTTTAAATTCATGTAATGATTTGGATCTTCAGGACCGCTTGATTCCCCCTTGCAACCTTGTCTCCGGACAGTGCCACAGGCTTAACTCACCTGCCAAGAAGTGTGAGCATTCCTTCGAGTCTCTGTAAAATGCATCTATGTGCAACTTCGATAGCTTTTACAAGGCATAAAATTAGTGTTCAGAGTAACTCCCTTCAGCTACTTTTAAGTCCAGTGAAGTAAGAGTAAATATTTCTCAGCAGGTTGGAATTCCAAATGCCACTTCTCTTTCTGTCTTTGGAGTCTCTTTATATTTCTGTATGCATATATTTCATGCAGGTTCAAGCTGAGACATTTAGGGATCAAGGGAAAAGGAGTCTGGAAAAATGACAGAACATTCCTGATAAATATTTGCCAATATGCTAAATTCCATGAACGTGTGGGTTGTTTTTTTTTTTTAAAGAAATATGAACACATGAAGTGCTAAATTCATATATAGAACTTCTTGTGTTATGATAAAATGAGAAAAAATTGCATTTATCTTGAGATTTTGTTGATATTCTTAGTATATAAAACTTCAGTTAAACATATCCATTATTGGTTTTCTATCTTGATGAATATGGGCTTTTCTAAGAAGGAAATTATATGCTGATGTGATGGGCATTGCACTAACGTGGAGTCTTATTGCTATTGTGATGAGGGATGGGGAAACTATGTCTGGTGAAATCAGCCTTGTAGGGAGTCATTGGAGTGAGAGCTCCTGTGTCATTGCTCAGTAGCGAGGGTTAGCATGCCAAGAGGTGGTGGAGAGGGCTCCTGCTGTGCTGCTCCAAACTTTCAAAAGGGAACCCCACAGACTGCTGTGAATTCTTGCCTGACCAGGAATAGATGCAGCCTTGATCTAAATGGTGCATAGGTTTCGTTATGTTGCATGGGATTCCGTGCTATGCCAACTGGTGCTGGAGCCTCAGTACTTCTTTGATGAGTACATACTTCAAGTACGTGGGCATGGCTATATATGTCTGCTTTGGCAAAATCTTGGGTTTAAGCCTTCTCTACCTCCTGAGGCCAAGCTGTTCAATATGTAAAAATTTGTACCTCCTTTTCTTGCTCCTTCTTTCTCAAGTTAACTGGTTCCACGCTTCTGATAAATAGTGGTTAGTTGTGGTTTTTCCATTTTCGGGTAACAGATTTTAACAGTGGTTGCTCCTATTTATCTCGGTTCTGCATGTATGTTTGTGCACTGGGGAGTGCTGCTCTGGTCTAGGTCTGCTCTGCTCCTGCAATGCGTAAGCAAGACTTGCTCCTTCTCTGGTCCAGTGGTGTTGGTTCACAGCCCTGAAGGACTAGGATTAGCTCAAAGCATGGTTCTTACTTTTTCAGTCCAAGTCTACCTTCCAGTAAGGCAGGTAGGACATTCTGCTCTGAGTCCATTAGTCAGTCCTAGGGTTGAATCCTCCTCCCAAGGGGCAGGTTCAAAGGGTTAAGTCTGGGCCCTCCAGACTCTAAACAGGCTCTTTTGCAGTGGCTGTAAGCATAGTGCAGGTAAGATAACTCTCAGGACAACTTCAGATGACTTAGGCTTCTTGCATGTCCCCAGCAAATGCCTTCTCATTTGGAATTGACATGGTCAAAGTAATGAAAGATGAATTTATTGTTCTATGTTCAGAACGTGTGCTAGCTTTGCCTCTTTACCCCTGTCTTAAAAGGAATCATCATTATCTCATTATGCACACTCTATTGTGGTTCACATTTCAGATTCTGCTTACTTCTTTACAGTTCCTTAGGTTTTGTTTACATTTTTTCTAACGTCATGTTATCACCTTGTGTTAACTGATTAACGTAGAAAAGGGCTGGATGAATTATTCATTAAGTATGATTTAATCAAAGAATTTGCGTTTCCTTTTGTTTCATAAAATGTCTGCAAATATATCAAAGCTTTCTTTCAGCTATTTGTTTTTACAAAGTTATTTTGCCAAATAATTGCAATAAATACTACTTTGTGCTGAAAGTGAAGCGTTCTTTGTGCAAGAATTTGATACGGGTATCTAACGCCATTACAATGCCAGTAGAGACAAAGGGGAAAGTTGTTATGGGTTGGGGTTTTTTAAGCTCCACTCCCATGATTTTTGCCCACACGTCACTTGAAGAACCAGAAGAGGGTAGGTCTGCTTTGGAAGTAGGTAGGGACCCAGATTGCTTCCTCTCTAATTCTGTGTCTGAAGATTTAGGCAGATGACCCTGTATTAATTACACTCCAATTTCTTCTTTAGAGCTAAAAGGACTAGAAATGAGATGTTGTACACATATCTTCAATATTTATCTTCCTGAATTCCGGTCCTCATCTGTCTGAGAGTCAGGTTATTAAGCATGCACCTAATAATGTGTATGGAGCAGCACAGACAGCTTCTCCCCAAGGAGATAGTCCTGTTATCTGTTTTGTCCTGTCATGGATCTCTTGCATTTTGTCTAACAAAGTTAGAGAAGGAAATGGCATTTGTTATTTGCAATGTTTCAATCACTCTTTGAAATCCACAGACAAGTACTGCAGCTGGTAGAAGTAGATTTAAAATGACAGAAGCATATTTGGTGGAGGAAAGATTTACTAGCTGTGTACAAAAGGCCTGGAATCTGGGGGCAGTGGATGGGCTCTGAGCACTTCTTTCTCTGTAAATGGCTAAACTGATAAGAAAGTATTGGTATCTGGCAATGCCTGTTAGCTGGAGACCAAAGCATCTTTACCAATGATTTTCCACTGCAGATTTTGGGTCTTACAGGCACTCTTCTTAAAAAAAAAATAAATATATATATATATATACACACACACAAAAATTAATATTTCTTTTTTTGTGTTGCACACATGTGTGTACGTGTGGTTCTGTTTTGTTTTCATAACCACTCCTAAGGAGAGAGAGGGAAGACTTGACCTCTTAAAATAATGGCAAAGATAGCAAATCAGATGGCAGTAGGGGGAGGAGCAGCCTTGAGGATACTATTTATGAAGGCTTTCATTCCATCATGTACCTTGGACATAGCTCAAGTGAGGGAGAATCTGCTACGCCAAATCTAAACTTGGCCCTGGTAGAGGCAGATAAGGACCTGTGCCTAGTGCAAGCCATGGGAAGAATCATGTTTGGAGACAGGCACATCTGATTAAATCAAAGATAGTAATAACCTGTGGATCAGACTATGCATCTTTTTGACAAGCATCAGCTGTTCGTTCCTAGCCTCTGGGTGACTCCTCTATACCAGATGCAATATTTCAAAAAACAATTGCTAGTGATGTGGATTAGGGGAGGGGGGGAGGGGGAAGTAAATTGGAAACGACCCAAGTTCCGACTATGCATGGGTGTCCCATGGGTCAGATGAGAGAGACTGTTTCCCAGGAATCACAGGCCAGATGACACTTGCAGAAAATGTGAAGGCAAAGGCTATTAGAAATGGAATTGTCTGCATAGGAGGAGGCCACATAAGAGGAATTAGAATTTGCTAATGCAGTAAGGCCACCATTAGCAACAATTAGTATTCCCAGTGTGGGCAGCTACCCCTAAACCAATGCTATTGTGTGTCTGGAGACTTCGACAGATGAAAGGTTACAGTGAACAAAGGAACCAAATCTGGTGATCCCTGTAAAATGACAAGTGTGGAGGGCAAGTACATTTTTGACTGCAGGAGTTAAATAGGTGGCCACTGCTCAGCAGCTACTGCGTACAGCAGGAGAAATCCAGCTGTTTATCCAATCAAGGCTGCTGTTTCAAGCTGGACAAAGTAAAAGTAAAAGCAAATTGTATTACTTACTGTGAGGTGCAGTCAGTGGAAAAATAGGATGTCTAGAAAAGCGTTTCAAAGCTTCACCAGAGAAAGAAGACGTCAACAGCTTTGGGCAGGACTTGCCAGAAGCTTCTACTGATGGCAGCTGACAGAAATATAGAAGCAGTTGCCTTTACATTTTTTTTCCAGGAACAAGGTCTTTGTAAGACTGCTTAAATAAGGGAGTGCATCTTTCTTGTCCTGTTCCTCAGGAACAGCAGGTACCAGGGAGAGCTCAGGTGTCTACCCTGATTCTCAGGTGGGTTTTACAACCCCAGGTGTGCTCTGTTCTTCTGCATCCATACTGCCAGCAACATCTGTTTAGCGAGTTCAGAGAAAGCCTGAGTATATTTCTGTGCTCCACAAAACATATTTACAAAACATTAAAGTCCAGAAAGATTTGTTCTTTCTCCCACTCTCTCCCTTCTGCTCAAATTGATATTAATCTACCTGTTAGTGCAGGGACAGTGGCAAGAGCCTCCTACAGCCAAATGTAAAGACATATGATGGAGCTGAGCATTAGATCTGAAACCCGAGGACTCCTTTCTCAAAGGGTGGGGGAAAAATTATGACATGAAAGTCAGCGAAAAGGTGGGGAGTGATGTGTCATGCAAGAAGAGGAGAAAGCATAGCCATGATCTGGGGAAAAAGATGTAGAATATTTGTTCCTTTCTTGTGGGACATCATAACTAGTCACGTAAAAGCAAGACCTGCTCACATCATAGTGTTTCAAGAAGTGAGGAGAGCAAACACCAGGAATAGCTGAGAAGGTATCCCAGGGGTCTGCACACAAGGAATTGAACAGCTCCAGCTGGTTCCTCTAGGTTGTAGTGTGAGCTCAGCTGTAGAGAAGGAATGGCTGATGCATCCTCAGTCTTCCATGAATTTACCAGTGCTAAAGCATATGAATACCCTCCTACCAATTGAGAGCCAACTTGGAATGGTGCCTTATGTACATATGACCCACACAGTCAGAGCACCAGAGAAACCTGTGATGGACTGTGGTTATCTGGGTTTGGAGGGGTCGCTGTAGTATCTGATCTTCTCATTGTTGCCATTTCACTCTGGAAACTTGTACTGTCTTTTTTTGGGGGAAGGAGAGTGGGAAAAGAAGAAAATCAAGGACCATGTGTGCCAGAACAGGACTGGTAAAATGATTCCAATCAACTGGTCTTTTTTTCCTGAAAAAAAATGGGGTTTATGCTTTAATCTGCCCAAAAGTATGCAGGGTCAGATTTTGCTTTTGGCATTGTGCTGTTTATAACAAACCCTTGTGGAGAGCTTGATATGAATCAAGCTCAGCCACAACCACAAGCTCTATCAACCACAGACCACAGCACAGCTCCTACAGTAATGGCATAGGCATGACTTCTGTCACCAGACCCACTCAAGAGTCACAAATCCTTTCCCTTAGTGTTCGGTTTGGAAGGACAATAAGCAAGTTGCAAGATGACAAAGATTCAAAATTATATGGGAAGATTAGCAGATTACTCTTTTTTTTTTTTCCTAATATTCTAAGCAAATCTACTGCATCTTTCAAAATATATTAAAAAGGAGAAGAGGAAAGGCTAGTTTTAACATAACATAGCCAACTGATGGGAGTCATTGCTGTGGGATAACTATGAGCCCTGAATTTTAATGGATTTTGAAAAAGAGAAGTGGGCATATTTAAAGGGATGGGAAGATTAAAAGATTTAAAACAGAACCACAGAGAGTTGCACTCAGCATTGTGAAGATGAAATCTAAGCACAAATTGACAGAAACAGGCAGATGTTTCTTTTTTTAGGTGAATCTTTCTGTAATTGTCCACAAGGGTTTCCTTGCCCTTTCTTCTGAAGCTTTAAAGTATGACTGCTGTCAAAGACAGCAGAAGTAGTACCGCTGTAAGCTCTGTTATGAAGCTAAAAACCCAGCAGAATGGCTTAATACTTGAAAACCACAGCTTGTAATGCGAGCATCAGAAAACAAAAGTTCCCAGCCATGAAGGGTAAGTAGTGGTAGATGTTTAAAGAGTAAAGTAAACTGTTTTTATCCAAAGGGTCTGCTTAAGGCTTCCATTAGAAGGATTAGGTCTTTTCTTCTCCATCAGAGCTTATTCTCAGTTTGTACATCAGTCTGCCAGCAACATAAAACTAAAATTGTCGGTCTGAGTCAACTGAATCCACTTTGGTGTGTGAGACAAGGGCTTGCTGTTTGGAGGAATAGTTCTCAAACTGGCACTTTGACCCAGAATACTTCAAGGTAATGAGAAGTGCACTACTCCTAAAGAGGAGGGATTAGTAAGAACCAGGTAAAGACACTTCCCAGAGTGTCAAGTGTTTCATGTCAGAACTATGACAAGGCAAATGAATAAAGTCATAAACTTCCATTGTGTGAGGGTAAGTGTGTGTATACATGTGTATATACACATCTGTATGAGTGAACTGAACTGTAGATGAGTTCTGAAGATGCCAGGCCATATAACTCCATAAAGCGCCAGGTTCAAAGCCAAATAATACAGATTCTCTTCTTTCATTTTGGTTTCTTTGCATAGGAATAGCTGGTTTGAAACCCACAAGCAGTTTTATATCCATAAGAGTATTAAGCGAGAAGTTTCGATATGAAATCATTATCTTCCCTCTTCTAAATCCAAATACTAATTGCAACCTTGCTGTGAGCCTACAATATTAAAGCTATCATAGCCATGGCAACGTAAAGCAACATTAACTGGAATACATATCCGCTGCACAAGAGTGGCGTTTTTTTTGTTTTTGTTTGGGCAGTAGGCATGCATTTCTTTTCAGCAGCCATGATATACAGGTCAAAAGAACTTCCAGTTCTTCAAACCTCTGAGCTATTTTGCCACACACACTCTGCTATCACTTAATATTTTGTGTATCTGTATAATTAATTTCAATGCAGGATGGTTTGTTAACCCACAGACACAAATGAAAACACAAATTAAAACTTCGGCATGGATTTTACAATGGCCCATTTACATTTCAGGATTAAACCCATAATAAAAACTTCTGTGTAGTTATAATTGGGCTGATTTTTCTTAAAACCAGGAGATAAACATCTATGTAAATAGCCTCAAAAAGATACTGTGTTTAAGAAAAGAGCACTTCAAATGAGCTGCTTAAAGTCACCTTCTGTGCTTTGCATGATAATTGTAATGCAAAATAATAAACAACACAGGGCACTAAGCACAGCACTTCAAGGATGATATTGTGCCATTTATATAAAGATAATTAGGCATTTAAAAACAACCAATATAACTTTAAAATCTTCCAATTAAAAATTAAAAAAAAAAGCAGGGGGGGCTCTAAGGTAAGATTATTGAAAGAAGTTTCCATTGACTTGATTTTCCTGAGGGTGTGTGTCCTTAATGATCTGTCTGACCCCAAAGCATCTGCATACACACTGAAATTAATTGTTGTGGACATTGCAACGCACCATAGCTCTGTAGGCCACGGGTGATATTTCAGACATGGATATACTTCACCTCCTTTTGGGTATACATGAATGTTAGTTTTACCTGGAAAAGATGCTGCTTTGCCTAGACTGTCACGTAGCATAGAGGAAAAATTATATTAGCTAAAGAACTTATTGCTTGGGTTGCTTACTCCAGTTTTTGAGGGAAAGTATGAGAGACAAAGCTGTATCAACACAAGTGTCTCTATGCAGGTATAACTGTATCCATGTTAACGAGATCTCTCTACCAGAAAAAGCTCTAAAATATTGCACCTTAATTCAACACTACTCTGTCAGCAAAAATTGTTATTCTATAATGTAATATTTACGTATGTTTATAAATGGTTAAGAAAGGACTAACATAGACATCGTTAGCATGGGCAGAAACTACTGGGAGGTTTTAGAGATTAGCTGCTTATGCCCATGATTTACAGCAATTGTCCTGCTGGAACCAGTAATTTTCTAGCAAATGATTATTAAAACACCCTTTAGCAAATTATTTATACAGATGCTTTTCATGTAAATTACACCAAAAGTTGTTCAGAGGATAGCTTTAAATCGATAAACAAATATTTTAATACAACTATTGCAAAAGAATTTTTGCCGAGTCTTGAAATGTTGCTTTTAATAGCAGAAATGTGCTCAGGTAGTTTACATACGTAACAAGAAATAATGTGAGTCCATTTCATCTGAAGGAATCTCTCATGTCCCGCTGCTCCGTGGCTGTAGTTGCAGAGGGCAGCAGCGGAGGAGGCACCAGCTGGTTGTGGCCACTCAGCTCTGCACCTTGCATGCAGTGCTGTGCGCTGAACCCAGCGTCCTCCAGGTGCACGTAGGGCTTGTCTGAGGGACTCCTGCAGAGCACCTGAAGTCATAACTCTTGCCCCAGGATGGGATAAATCACAAATTGCTCTACTGTTGTGGTTTAACCCCNTTCTGTCCTGCAGGCAATTCATGTGGTTGTTGGGTGTAAACCACAATGCCACTTCAGGTCTCCATTTCCCACTTGTAAAGAGAAGAAATATTCCTCTGTGCCTCAGTGGGCATTGTGGTTATGAAGACACCGAGGACGCTCCTGCAGTGACATGGCATGAAACCTAGTGGCAATTTTTGAAAGGGCCATTTGCTGCTGGTGAGATAATCTAAACCAGAAATCTTTGCAGTGCTCAGTGTACCTTTAGCCAGTAGCAAAGAGCCTAGATGGAAGTGAAATAGTATCTCTGAGCTTTGCATGGGTTCTCAAATCTATGATGCTTTGCATGGGAGGGAATATTCATCTTTTCAGCTCTGCATGGTTGTGTGGCCAGTTTTTGTGCAAAAATTCAAAAAAGGATTCTTGGGATGAGTCTGAACTGTGATGTACACTTAGCTGAAGAAAAGCTTGTAAACTTGACGGTGGTATTAGTTGATCTAAGACGACATAATATCTCATCCTACAGACTGTATCTGCTTGGGTGCCTGGACTATCATGGCTACAACTACACCATAGTAAATACTTGGAGATCAGCTTTTTTTGAGAGAAGATGTAGCATTTTAATTAACTTTACAAGGGGTCAGTGTACTGCTCAACTAAGTTACTACAGATATTTTGTTTACCCTGGGCATACTCAGAACCGTAACATGTGTTTTGAGTAGCTGCTTACTGCTTTTTTCATGCTGGCTTAGTCATTTTTTTCCCATGGTAATAGTGCGACACCTGACTTTGTGTCATTGTAAGAGGAAGAGTAAAGGTAACCCTCATAAATTCAAATATTCTTAAACCATTTTGACACAACTTGTAAAAATTAAAAAGCTGATTGCACTTTTAATAGCAATCTTGTCAGTAATATTCAAAGCGATAAGTCTCTAGTATTCTAAAGGCACAGATTACCCTAAGTGAGTGAAAGAGACTTCAAAGAATCTATAATTAAAATCAGTAATATGTACCGTATGTTTTAAAATCCTGAACTCTATTTGAGAGATTATTTTCTTTATATAGTATCTAAGAACATATTCAGATATATTGATACCACTCTTGCCTTATTTAATGACCATTCTTGTTGAAGACTAGCCTCTGCATCTGTAGGCTGAGTCCTGCATGTGGGATGATATACAATTGTACTGTCCCAGGAGGCGTGCTGACAGAGAAATGTGTCTCAGTCACAATACTGTCCCATTCTTCCCTCTCAATCCAGAGAAAATATAAAAAAGGTGCAGTTTACTTCCCCCTGCCTGTCTGTGGTTCCCCTGGCAAGCATGGTATGAGCAAATTCCTCTTAGCCTCCATTCATGTGCAAAGGCACAAAAGGAGAGAACAATATCTGCATTTTCCAGTGTAACCCATACAATATCTGGGTAGGCAGTGTAGCTAGACAGGGATTAGGGGAATTGTTCTCCTGCTTGGGACTGAATGACAAACTGTTCTTGCAAGAGCAGAGTCTGCTGGTGTCATTATAC
Organism: Scopus umbretta; assembly: GCA_013400535.1. Taxonomy (NCBI): domain Eukaryota; kingdom Metazoa; phylum Chordata; class Aves; order Pelecaniformes; family Scopidae; genus Scopus; species Scopus umbretta. The sequence goes on from VZTL01061423.1 coordinate 12,964, forward strand.
CAAACTATCACTGACACACCTGGAGCCACCTTGGATGAAAGGCACTTTATAACCAAAATTTGTATCCTCCAGAAGGATTTACGAACCATTTGTACAACAGTGTAAATTTAACAGTGCTGCTAATAAGTTTTTGGTGATTTTGCTGCGATTTTTATATGCAGAAGAATGGAGGATTAAGCTCTCCTTAAAGGTTTGGAGGTTTAGAAAATGGAAAGAGGCAAGGGGGTGGCCTTTTTCAGCCATCAGGGCCCCCCTTCTTTCTTCCCATCCTCCACAAACTCTCTAAGGTAGACACTACGGTAGTAAGATCCTTAGGTGTGTCACAGCAAACTTCACCTGGAGAATTGGCTTCAATACCTCTAACTTAACTAAATGTTCTTTAACTCTTCTTCCCTAGTCTGCCCTTTACCCTTATTCTGTTACTAATGATAATTTGGTGGGCACATCTTGTCATAACTAACATTTTGTGTGAAGTTGGGAGCAAGAAAAGACACGAGAATGCGTCAGCCTTTCATCATCCAGTGGTGGTTGTCCTTCCTCATTATTTAATGGAATTGCTCTTTTCTTTGCCTTCCCTCTATATTGTTGCATCCCATAGTAGTGGCGAAAAACATATGACTTTCTTCTTTCTTGGGAAGCTGGCTTGTTAAAAGTTGAATGATAGTGTTCATTGTGGAGATGGGGGTTTTATTTTAATTTTTTTTTTATTTATTTGAATAAAACTAATTTTCAGGCTTCATCATCATCTGTTCTCAGTGAGCTTTTAGAAGGCCCCCATTGGTATGGCTTTGAATATGAAAGGTCTGAAAGCAAAATGGGTTATTTCTTAAACTCTTATCACTGGGTTGTTTGAAATACAGATTAGACTAGAGACAAAATAGTTTTGTTGGCCTGCTAGCCATTTATTTAGAGAATGAATTCTTCCTTTCTCCTGAGTATTAAAGTCCAGAGCTGGAACCAGCAGGACAGTTAGAAATAAGGGGTGAAGGAGTAAAGCTGAATCCTCTTTTTTTTTTTTCTTTCATTGTGAGAAATGGGAAGATAATTCCTTATTGCTAGAATTGTTAGCTGGAGGTAGAAGGGAAGACGATGTAAAGAGAGTGGTAAGAAAGAAGATGTGGATTTAAATATTCATGTTTTGGGGGCTATTCAATGATATTAGGAATAAATTACCAGCTAAGGACACACTTGATTGATTCTGTCTGAATTTGTTTTATAATATTTCCACATAATTTCATTTATTCTTTCCTTTAACATCCATTAGAGGAAAAGAGAAAAAATATACAGCATATGAAAAGAACACAGGGAAGTTTTTAGTATAATGTTAATAATAGCTGATATTTAATTGAGATCGTATCTTTAATCTTTTCTTCTTTTCCCCTGCCAGTGTTTCATCTCTATTCTTATTATCTTGTTTTCAGTACAGAATTATCACCCACTGGTTTTCAATTACAGCGATGCCCATATTGATTCTCCCCTTGATTTTAACTCGAAGCTGAAAAATTACTCACTTAAGCCAATAAAAGTAGATGATGTGGTTAGTTTTGGGTTCCTTTTTAAAAATAATAAACGAATAAAGAAGAAGAATGATAAGCTTATAATGATTCTGAGTTACAACAAACTGGTATGGAAATGCATTTTAAATCATTAGAACTCAGAACAGTGTTATAAATTTATATTTATCTCTTCATGTTGAGGTAAGTGGTCCCTGAGGACACAAAACCTATGCCTATAATTCTGAATTGCATTTGTCTGCTAGTACTTGGGCACTGAGACCACCTGGCAGATAATGGATTCTGTCGATGCTTCTCTTAGCTTCCAAAAACAGGGTGTCTGTATGCAAAATGCCTATTGGGAATGGTCCATGGTCCATGCTGGCTCCCAGACCATGGCCAGGAATTGTCTGGGGGAGTGCCAGCTGGCATGGACTGAAATCACCACTCTTTTGGTTTAATAGCAGAGATGATCACATTCCTGGGCTTGGGAAAATTCCCAGGCACTCTAAATTTTACTAACACAGATGTAGCCAGAGAACATTGTCCCATCCAGAAGAAGTTAATGTCGCTTCTCCAAACACTTCTGTGCATACATATCTCCTTAACACACAGATAGTCCCGAGATACAGTGATAACAAGTTAGCAGCTTAAAACCAAGATTAGGTTTGACTTACACAGAGGCAAATGTCAAGAGATGTCATGGTGTGGTTTTGGTGGCCATTTGCAATTAAGAGTCAGTCTTTGTTGATACTGGAAAAGTACGATCCAAATGAATTCAGGAGCAGAAGCTGAACAGAAGCTTTCCTGAGTGGTATGCTAAAGGATTTGATTCTGCACCCATTGATGTTAACGGAGAACCCTCTTACTAGTTCTGTTAGAGGAGAATCAGAGCAAGCTATAGGGAAAAAAATCAGTTAAAAGGCATCGATTTCACACACACAATCAAGAATATAGGTAGCAAAGGTTCAAAGTTATCTAACTACAAAAATTAAGATCTTTCAAAACCTTAATCTTAAATATCACAAGTAAGTAACCTCAAATATTTTTGACAGAATGAGTGGTCTGTAAGGGAATTCACACAGAAGCACATGTTAAAGTATTGGTAGGTATGTGTGTAGGTGGGATTTCTCCACAGGAGGAGGAAGGAAATGTATTATGTCTCATCTTCAGGAAGATGCTGAATATCTGTAGAAGAAAATTGCCTTAACTAACTGTAGCTATAGTGATCTGGGTCTGATATTCCCAGATGCATCCAACACCACCTTTGTAGACATAGTATAAAACTGATACTTAACTAGTCTGACCAGGAAACACTGAGAAGCCAAATCATGTATGCTTTTGTGCTGCTGCTTAGATTCCTAGATGTAATCTCTTATTTTCCTTAAGTGTGTTCAGTATTCCTGGCCATGTTTTATTGTGAATCTAACCTTTAAAGTCATGGCTACTAATCCACAGTGATACTTATAAACATTTGAGTCAAGATTTTCAGACATGTTTTTGTAGTCCTGGAAACTCCAGAGGACACTCACCCAAGAGGCTTTTTTTGAAGAGCAGAGACATCATGAAGCTTTCAGTGCCATCCAGCTGCTAGGTATCCGTCCTGCCTTAGTCTCTGGTTGTCCTCTCCTTGCTTCAGACACAGTCCTACTTTCTCAGGGGGCCAGGTGTATTTGCCCCATTTCAACATCCATCTCTCATACTTAAAATCAAATATTTGCTTTAACAAAGGCAAAGTTTTTCCTAGACTTGGCAATGCACAGGGTTCTTTTTACATGTCTAATTTCTCCACTTCTTATGCATTGTAGCAACATTCCTCTCTTTGGAAATGTTCCAGAAAGCACCTGTACACACTTGCTCATTTGTGAAATGCCAGTATGGTAGATTGTAATTTGCCACTCCATTTCTTCTCCAAGAGTAAATTAATTGAGTTGATAGCAGCAGAGTTTATAGTTTTATACAGGCTACATATACATGCTATGGTAATATTTTAACATTAGGATGGGATAAATGAGTCGTAACTGATTATGGAGCAATTCCCGTGTAGGTGGCAATAAGAAAAGAAGGCTTCTCTTTCCATTCTTTCTGGGCCGCCTGCCCTGCGAGTAAGATACCTTAAACAGTTGCTTAACTCCCCTTCCTTTTCTTTTGCACTTAGGGTCACACAGTCTTAGAGCTGGGACCTTCAAAGCGTTTGCAAAACTGCAGAAGACACAAATTTTCTGGGGTGGCTTACTATCAACATAACATTGGTTTACTGCCTTTTGTATTTGGGGCAGGCATGTTGATGAGGGCTTCAGACTTGCTGGGTATTCCTGTACATCATACATATTCTAATTTTTATCCCTCATCTGCCAATTCTTTACATGGTATTTATTTTTCTTTCTTTTCTTTCAGAGCCAGCAGGTCTGTGGCTCTTAATCTGCATAGAGGCTCTTCTACCACAGCCATTCCTCCACCCCTCACCCCCATCATACTAAAACATTTATTTAGACTATAGTACCCTCTATACCATCAAAAAGTTGTTGTCGTTTCCTGTGAAACACCTCAGGTGCCAAATACAACCCCAATGCAGCCTGCGGAAATGGAGTCTCCCAAAGGGGATGCTGAGTGTGCATAGAAGTGGGCTCTGTTTTTCCAAGGCACCTGCCAGAACCTTGCTGACACTTTCAGCATAGGAAAATATTTGGCACTGGACAGCTGTTCAGAAACTTTTCCCCTTGTAGGTAGTAGAAAATGTTCCCTTTTTAAAACATATTTATATAATTCTTTTTGGGCCTATACGTATGTGAAAGGCTTCATTTTTCTCCCCACTGTGATCTTCAGGGGATTTACCTCCTCAGTTCTTCCTATTTGCTCTATCTTTCCCCACAGTGAACACATCTAGCTCTTCTTTTTAGTCTCCATCTTTCCTAGCAAACTGAGCTGAGGATGGGTTAATTGTTTTTACTCTGTCTTCCAACAAGCCACCTCAGAAGTCTGATTCTAGCATCTATTTATTAGTTTTAGGTTTCTCTAATAAGTGCACCTTGTTGAATGCCTAATGTGCTTGTTTTTAACACCTCCTCCCCAGTAGTATTGAAAATTGTTTCTCTTCCAGCTTATACACTCATCAAATTCATGGGGATAAGACTGTACGTGCAAGTCCCAAGGTCTACCACTTTCTACTTTTCTGTCACTTGGCTTTCCTGGATCATGATGTGCAATTGGCTTGTGTTCCTGTATTCAGTGTAAAATTACCTAGCATCCCATTTGTTTGTAGGTTGAAATTTTAGCAAAGGGTAAGATGATAAAGAATTCATAACAGGTAGTGGCCCTGTGCTTGTCACCTTTGTGCCTGCACAGTTTTCTGGCTTTGGCAGAGACAGTCCAGTGCAGCTGCAAATGCCAGGCAGTGTCTTGATTTGTGGTGGTAGCTTCAGAGTGTTTAGCTGTATGTTGCGTTGTCCTTCCCTGCTCCTCACCTTGCTCTCCTTTTTCTTTTAAATTCCAGCTAAAAACTTGGCATGCCTTTCTATCCAGGTCTCTCTTCTTTCAGTTGTTTGGATTTTCCATAAAGTCTACTGAATAGTTCATATAAACATCATCTGCGAGACTATGTGCCTGGTGGCTAGATCTTCTTCTGTAAACCTATTAACCTTGTTCCACATGCTGCAAAGTCCAATTGTTCTGTTATGGTTTTCTTTACTTAAAGGGTTTCTAATTGTCTCTCTGAAGTGAGTTGGAGTTTTTATTTGTCTTACAGCTTAAACCTGGTCACAATAGGCCTTCTTCCCTTCTTGACATCATCCCATTGCAGTTGGAAAAAAACCCAACCAAACAAAAGCAAGCTGTAAACCTACTCCAGCTTTGGACTATTTACAGATTATTCTGTTACCTCTCCTGTTTTATACCTTGTTCTAAGACATTTGTAGGTTGAAGTAGAATGCCATATTCAAATGCCTCTAATGCACTGTTTTTCAGAACTAGAAATTGTCAGATTTAAGGTAGTCTTGGAAATTAATTTTTTTATTATTATTATATATGTGCTTGCTTTGTGAATACAACAGATACTGTGCAGGGAGAAACTCTGATATAGACCTTCATCACCCTTCATTTTTCTGGACAGTTTCAACAAACTAGAGATGTTCATCTTGTTATTAAGCAACTGATCAGAGCCCAAGATTTGCTTTCCTTTACTGCTGAATTCTCATTGACTAGCATTATGGAACCCGAGTCTTTGTACAGCACAAAGACAGCCTATTTTAACAAATTCATAATGTTGGGTTGCAAATGGGAAGGCAATACTAACAAAGTCATGAACTGTGTTGTCAGGACATGCTCCTTCATCTTCTTCTATAAAAAAACACAGATAGAATATAACTAACTGCTTCTGAGGGAAAATACAGTCTGCATTACAGAGAGAAGTATGTATAAAACGTTAGACCATGGTTAAGCTAATATGCAGTTACTTACTGCATCATAATTGAAGAATGAAGTCAGCCACATTGAGAAAATTTCCTGCAATACCTCTCCAAAATAATTCAGAATAATGTGTTCTTAAATATGTGCATGGATACAGTGTAAAAAAACCAAAAGCAAACAAACAA